>OMKK01090530.1:0-11481 GCA_900302305.1 Polymixia japonica
GGAACCGCGACATCATCAGTGGGCGTGTCTTATGCTAGGCTGTGACAACGAGCAGGAAATAAAGGACGACAATAACAAACAAAATGGATAAAGAGAAAACGAATGTGCAGTGGTCTGCTGCAGAGACGAAATGTTTAGTGGCGATTTGGGCCAGTTGGTGCCTGCTGGATTGTTGGATAAAAACAAATGTGACCGGGTCTGGTAATTTAAGTACAAACTCGGCAAGCATCAAATCGCGCAAATCGCGGGTAAAGTTTGTTAAATGAAAAAAATGCATTTTCCCATTAGTATACAGAATGGGTTTTAAACTATCAATTCCACATAAAACCTAGACATTTTGTGTTCAGCAAATAGGTTTATTTAGCAAACTAAAAAAGAGAGTTTTACCTAGGGAATGCGGTCACATGAGATGCAGGGTATCGATTTGCATGCTGCTCTTTCAATGGCTGATGGCGTCTATTGTTCCGAGTTTCGACCAATCAGCCGATATAAACAAAGATGATGATGTCCGCCCACTTTGGCTCCGCTTAAACTGGTGTGAACGCGGGCTGGTTCGCTAGAAAGCACCAGGTTCTCAACTCGAGCACCGGCTCCGGCACCGGCTCCGGCTCCGGCACCAGTGCGGTGTGAAAGGGCTATCTGACTATTATTTTTGGCTCCAACACTAGTGAAGGAAATGAACAATGTCCATAATACATTGGGGAGTATGACCCCAGCGCTCTGATTGGTTAAAGACACGTCCTAACTGTGCTGATAATGCCCATAAAGCATGGGGGAGCCTGGCTTCATTCATGCTAACTATTGAGGGTAATGGGGAGCTAGTTGGCGATCGTTTTTGTTCTCTTTCAGTCAGTAGCCATGTTGTATAACCGCCACAGTGTCCAGGATGTTGTTGGCTGTAATTACATGTACTTGTACTTCTTGTGATTAGTACTTCAACAGAACCTCTGTCCTGATCACATTACTGTACCCATAGTCACAGTAAACAACACCTTCTCACATTTTATTAGTGCGCTTGCCAAACACACTACTATAATCTCACATATATTTTTTCTTCTTCTTTCCTTTATTCTGCTGTCTTAGGGTGTAAATCCTCCCACAGTTTTCACACTATATAGACATGCAGTATATCAAAATGTGCAGAATTCACACGTCAAGGCCCATATTACTTCATGGACGACTGACGTACACAGTTCATGAGGAATGCACGTTATAACATGCCGCCAAAGGCGGCAGCTAACGCACTGACTGGAGGTTGTTGTGGCATTTTCAAACACCAGATGGCAGCAAACACACACATATGGTCTATCCACCACTTTCCCGAACTCTGACCTTTCCCATGATTCATAGCGTCGTCATAGCGGAAGCCGGTTACTGATATCCACTGTTTACCTCTGTAGTTAGTAGCTAGCTAACTGTTAGCTAGGCGTATATGACAACACAAATGGTCTAAAATGGCCAGATTTTGATGGTTACATGATTGGATTATCTCACAAGTACTGGAGATAATACTATTAAAGTACACCATCCATCTACCCTAACAGAATGGCTGGACGATATGAAACGATATGAAAAGTGGCCTGACGTTAGCTATGTTGACATTGTCAACTACTTCCTTCTTAGTAAGGGTGTTGATGGTGAGGAACTAAGAAATTACAAAAGCACAGAGGCTTATAATTATTTACATATCAATAACATTGATAAAGTATTGTGTAAAAAAGTCAACAAGTTTACTTTCTTAAAAGCTGAGGTAAAGGTAAAGCAGAGTACCAACAAACTCAAACAGCTGGCTTGGATAATGATGAGAGCCAGTGGTGTGATCAAAACATGTGATGTTCCTGCATTGCAGGGTTAGGGAAATCCTGTAGCCGTGGAGCAGCTATCATCTGTAAAGTGTGGATATATTAGACTAGCGTGATTGTATTAACCATAAAAAGCGTCACTAGCACGTAGCTGCAGTAGGAATATGTGTGGACCATTCTGTCCATCCAGGACAACGCAATCGTACTGATATTCCTGCAGCTGTCTATTGCAGCTTACTATCACCAATGTTAGAACTTGATAGAACTCGTAATAAAAAAACGGGTTCTATTTAGAATAGAGATGCACCGATATGGAATTTCAGGACCGATAATCGATAATTATCTGTTTGTTGTGACCGATACCGATATCATAACAATACCATTACTAAATGTGAAGAAGACAATACTGACTAACTTTTTAGACTGACCAGTTCTTCATCAAATATGCATATAGGCAGCAATGCAATTAATATAAATTCAAGAGAAAGCCTTGTATGGCTGGAGAGGCCCCACATTGAATATGACGCACTATACAACACCCAACATGTTTAAAATAACAGTGTCTAATGACATTACTTAAGTGTGTTTTTATGTTTTTACAAATGACTAAAACGTAATGGCAAAGAGCATACAGTAGCCAAATCTTAACGTTATGCTTGGTAAATGCAATGAAGTGAAAGTAATCAAAATAACGGGGAGCTTGCTACTTGGAGGGAATGAGGGGGAGATTTACCTTTATAGAAAGAAGCATCTCTGCCTCATCACGTGCAATCCTGCTCAGTTTTTCATCAATCACATGACCAGCAGCAGTGAATAAACGCTCACTGTCCACACTAGTTGGAGGGGCTGACAGATATTTGCCCACAGCTTGGGCCAGTGTGAGAAAACAGCACTTGTTTCTTCAGTTGTTTCTTCACATCCACACTGCCAACAGTTTCATTCTGCTCTGGCTTAGCCTTGTGTGTCCACCGGACCTCGTGTTAACGTTCCCCTGTATGATACTCGCAAGATTTGGTATGATTATATTTGCAGTATTCATTCACAGTCACAGACGAATGTATGAATGTAAGAAAAGGCTCCACATTATTGGTGGTAATTATTGGCTGAAACTCCATTATTGGAACAATAACAATAATTTAATTTTCGCATTTATCGGAGGATAAATGAGAAAATATTGTGCATCCCTAAAGCATTGAGACAAGTGCAAAAGAAACACATTATAAAAGGACATTATTAAAGAGTTAGAAATAAAAAAAAAAAATACAAATAAAGATAAAAATAGAATGCATAAAATCAAGTAGTAAAAGTTACAGTGCAGTGCAAGAATTGAATCACAAGCCATAAATTTGGTTTAGTAAAAGGTAGTGGCAAACAGAAAAGTCGTCAGCCTTGATTTAAAAGAACCGAGTTGCAGCAGACCTGCAGTTTTCTGGGAGTTTGTTCCAGATATGTGGAGCATAAAAACTAAATGCTGCTTCTCCATGTTTAGTTTTGACTCTGGGGACAGAAAGCAGACCTGTCCCAGACAACCTGAGAGGTCTGGATGGTTCATAACGTGGCAGAAGATCAGAAATATATTTTGGCCCTAAACCAGTCAGTGCTTTATAAACCAACAGTAATATTTTGAAATAAATTCTTTCATGCCGACTTTGTCATTTACCATGATCACATGGTCAGCTTATGAAACAAAAAGAGACTACAACGCAACAATGGGGCTGCAGTTGGCCTGACTCACCAGAAATGCATTTCAAAATAAAAGTCACAAACTGGATTTTTTTTTTTAAAAAGAAGTTTTTGTCCTATTTTAACACTGACAGAAAAAGGGGCAAACACACTTTACAGTTTCTCCAGAAATTGTACCTTTCTAGTTGTTATAACAAATTCCTTATAGTCTGATATGATATGATGATTAGATCTAAGTTCTAAGCCGCCATGTTAGCTCCATAATCATACACAGTGGCGGTTGCTAGGTAACCAGTTATTTTATACAAGCTCATCTTTAAAATGTTGTGTATCTTACCATAGTGGTGTTATGGAGGGTATTGAGCCAACAGTTTTTAGTTCTTTTGCAGTGGTCCAAAGACCCCCAGGGTTTCTTGAGTGGTTTCCTTGGGGTCTCCAGCAAACAATGAGGAATAGCGTCACTTTAATTCAATTCACTTGAAATGTTTCTAATTGCATAGAGCTGTAACGATTCACCGATTTGAATCAATGCACCGGGCTTCATGTTTATGATTATGCTGCATCGATGCAAATAGCTTTTGTTGGGCAAAAGCTGTGAGGGAATCGCAGCTTAATCTATGTAGGCTTCTCTGAATTGGAAGAGTCAGATATGGCATGCTACGTATCTTTCTTTCTGACCGTCAGTCTCATGACAGTACACATCACGTCCCCCTGCACCTCGCTGAAAGAAAACCATCACTCTCCTTCCTTTCTCCAAGAATAATGTCGACTGATGATAAAGAAATATGCAATGAACCAAAAGTTTTTCTTTTCCTCCCCCCATAACTGGTTTGTGTTACTTTATGCAAATCTATATTAGAGTCAAAATAGAACAGAATGTATTGCATCAAATGGACTGCATTTATATAAAACTTTTCTAGTCTGTCGACTACTCAATGCGCTTTCCAAATCATGCCTCTCATTCACACATCGATGGAGGCGGCAGCCGTGCGAGGAGCATACCAGCTCAACAAGAGCAGTTAGGGGTTCAGTGTCTTGCTCAAGGACACTTCGGCCACTACCAGGAGGAGCCGGGGATCGAACCGGGAACCCTCCGATTACTGGACGACCCGCTCTACCTCCTGAGCCACGGTCGCCCCCTAATCTCATCATATAGCATAGAAACAGGGCTGAATCAAACTGTATTGAATCCGCGGATGCTTAAAATGTACTAGATGCACTGGATCGATGCTTGTATATCGAGATGTAAATTGAATTGTCTCAGAAGGAGCGATACGCACTAGGGCTGAGCTGATGCTCGATTGGGATTTGGATCCTAAATTCATATTCAGATTGAGTTTTTTTCCCTCCAAAAAAGCCCCAACCATAATTAGTTACTTACTTGTCAATATATGTGTTTTTCTATAGAGATTGAGTTTTGAATAGCCTGCTAGTTTATCCAGTGTCTAGTCTATAAAAGAGATGTGCTGCCAGCTCCGTTCAGTCTTCCACGTGACTCGTCTCCACATTCTCTACATTGTTGTTCAAAGCCTGAAGTGAAGTTACAGCAAGATGTCTAAGAAGTCAGCGTGTGGAAACATTTAATGTTACCGCTGATAATCCAAAACAAGTTGAATGTCAAATATACCAGCAGAAACTGGCACACCATGGTGGCACCACCAGTCTGACAAACCACTTGTTAAATGGAAGTAGTAGAGTCATTGTCAGACTGATGACAGTGTTATGAACAAACAAAGCTTTGGAGCTTTGTGGAACATATTAGTGAATGTTTAAGAGTGACACCTCTCACCTGACTTCCACCACTGTCTCACCACGTACAGTGTAGACAGTTATACAATTCAATACTAAAGCAACACAGTTCTTTCCATATGAGACCAGGATACCTGAGAAGTAAGAGGGAATCAATCTATTGAAAAATCAACAATATCTCTAAACTTTAATTTGATCTGTGAAGCCCTAACATGCCTTCAGTAACTATGTCATTTTAAAGATGAACTGTTCTCATTTGATTTGAGCCTATTAGCATGCTTTTCAGATGAACACTGTGTTCACTAGCGGTCTACAAACAGACCATAGCCTTTCCTCCCTTCCTTTCACTTACAACAGCCATTCACTCTCCTTCTGTCCTTTCCTCCCTCCCTTCCTTCATCAGGTTGCTGGGAATATGGTCATTCTCCCTCCCCTGCCCTGACATACATGTTTAACCTGGTTTTTATTTACTATTGACAAGGAGAGTGGGCTGTCCACTCATCCTTAGTACTTTCTTTAGATTATTGTTTGAGACGGTGGGAAAATACCAAGGGAGACAGTAGTAGACACGATGGAGTAAGTTGTGTCGGGATTCGATCCTTGGCCCTGGGGTTAAAGCACTCAGGACATGGGACTTTACTTTCTATCAGGTCTATTAATATCATGTCCTCTCATGAGACGACCTTTACTCAGTTTGGTTCTCCACATGATGAGAGTAGCTGTGTGTCCCAGAGTGAGACTACATTTGCTTTATTTGGCTGTAAAAGGTTAAGAAGACCTGTTGCAGTCCCAGTGAATGGCAAGTCATGTCTTCTCTCTCAGCTACACGCTTTATGTCAGGTTGCCAGTCTGCTGCAGTTATGAGGTCGAATCCTGAGTCAATTTCTACCATTGCACCTACATTATACAATACTGAAGGATTTCACAATAGACTGTGTGTGTGTGTGTGTGTGTGTGTGTGTGTGTGTGTGTGTGTGTTCCTGTCTATTGCAGTTTGATTAGAGGACAGTGTGTGCCATTGTCTCTGAAAATATTTGTAATTTCTTTTATTTAAACATTTTCATTTATCATTTAAATGGTTCACCACTAATAATGACTAACATGTAAACTCTCTCTTTCTGCAGGTGATGTGTCGCCCATTAGTATGTCCCCTATCAGCCAATCACAATTCATCCCTCTGGGAGAGGTGCTGCTATTGGCTATCTCTGCTATGAACTCTGCCCATAAGCCTGTCACTCAGGAGGCCCTGACCGAACACCTGCAGACATGTTTTCCAGGTAACAACAGCTGACATGCTACCCAAGCCAAGACAACTCAATACCTAACTTCTAACACATCTAATCCAACACAACATGAACCAAATGTGCTTACCTCATTGATAACACTTATTGTCTTGAGTGTGTTGCTCTCTGATGGAAGTTCATTCATTTTGAATGATGGAATCTGTTATTGTTGCAAATGCAGCATGCTCTATCAGGGTGTTACCTGGCTCAAAGAGAGGCCTAGGTGTAAAGAAAACTCCAACAGAGGTATGATACCTCTGTACTGGACTTGTCTCTTCTGTCTGTACTTCTCTTCCTCTGCTCTCTCTCTGTCTCACTCTGTGGTCCATCTCCTCCAGACAACGGTCTCTCAGTTACCTGCTGTTCAGCCTCCCTGCCTGACTGGAGCTAACACTTATTTACTACACAGAGGAAATGAAAGGGTACAAAGCGCTCAGATTAAAGAGGTGTTCTTGGTCTTAAATGCGTTTTAAAGACCAATTTGAGTTAAGTCAAATACTTAAAAGTATTAAGTTTTGCTAGAGTATCATTCTTATTTATTTTCAATAGTGAAACAGCAGATTTGTTCATTATTATGCCTATAAGTCCAGAAGAGGAGTGATCTGAGGTGCTTTGCAGCAGACGAATCACAGAGCTGCATGCTGTTGCCTCAAGTGCAGTTACACTTTTTGTTATCTAAAATTGATCCTTTTTCAAGTTGGTCACTCTAAAACATTTAGGTATTTTATTGTGCTGATAAAACCGATTTATGAACATTAATTATTCAAGCTGTCAAGTCCTCAATCTCGATGAAAGATCAGTTAACAGGTGTCTCCAAATCCGGCACTTTCTACTGGTTAGAAATCGACGATCAACAGTGAATATAATTCATCCTACATACATTATTGAAGCTTTATCTGTCTTCTTTTAAATCAAATGTCACTTTTTTGGTAATAAATGATCCGTAAAATGGTCCGTAAATGAATGCAAGCACCTGTAGCAAGAAAAACGTGGCCAAATCTGGGACATGAGTCAAATCGATAGTCTCAAATTGTACCTTTTCGTCCCTTACCTAAGGTTTGTACCAGAACGTCTATCACAGGCTAAACCACGGGCTAAACCACGCCCATAACTGCCAGTAGTTCCTCATAGGACGCTGATTGGTCCGAACCAACTTGAATCAGCTGTGTTCATCATTGACACGAATAAATTAGCCAGTGAAGGATCAGAAGATCGGATAGGCTAGATTGTAATGGTTTTGAAGTGGTAGGGTGAAACATTTGAAAGTTTGTATCTAGTTGTCTTTAGATGTCTAAATATCTATATTCATGAAATGTGTGTTGTTTGAGTCACTCTGTTACTTCAGCCTCGTACAGTGTTTTACAATGCAGGAAAAACCCTGGTTTAGTCTACATTCTGCATACTAGTGTTGGTCTAAGTTGCCAATGGACGATGGTATTGTCATTTAGCGACCACTGCTCTATTATCAGCTGATGCAACTTGCCACTGCAATGTTAGTTTAGTATTATATTTCCATCTGATTATCAATTGTTTTCTGAAACAAATATAGCACACAGCTATTTATAAATGGGTTCCATCCTATAGTGTAGGCTATGTTTCAAACTATTCGGTTATGTCGTGGTGGCCACTTTTCTGCTACATTTCTGGACTGCCACCATCACAACTCAAATAAGAGTGCCTGCTGTTTGGCCAAAACCATTTGCTACATCATGAGTGCAATGCATCATGGATGTAGTAGTTTACTAACACTGTCAGTGCATTAAATATTTGTTTTTTGAAAACTATATCAGTGTTTTGCATCACCTTGCGAGGCAACTGGATTGGCGAGGTCACGGGTTCACAAGAAATCACGTGAGAATCCATCTTGTCAGGCTTCAAGTTATGTGATTGTGGCTGAACCACAGTGGTTTGGACCAATCAGCATCCTATGAGGAACTACTGGCAGCTACGGGCGTGGTTTAGGTGGGACGACCTAATACATCCATGGCGAGGACAGCGAGAAGTGACTGTTTTTTCGAAAACAACAATGGCGGCTCCTAAAGAGGTTAGCGTAGATGCTGCTATAGCATCAGATATATCAGAAGTGGAGAGTATTTCTTCATTGAAAGCACAACATGCTAACTACATAGCTCAGACTGCAGCTTGTTGCGTTTACTTTTCGGCACTCTCCTACTACATCATATGGTTCGTTCATCTGATTGGTTGAAGTTAGCCCGTGATAGATGGTGATAGACAGATGGTTCATCCAATCACCTGCAAAGTATTTTTTGAAAGTGCCTGCCCTTTTCCAAACAGTTTCCAAGGACAACTTCTCAGATGGTTCTGTGTAACAAACCATCTGGCGTGTCATCTTAAAAAACACCCAACAGATTGGTATTTGACAACTTATTTACTTCTTGAAAAAGATGGCCCCATAGAGCCCTTCACAGCATACAGAAGTTGTGTATTGTGTAGTTCTAGAACTCACCTGTTGAATTTGATGAAATGACAGAAAACGAACTTGTCACCGGTCACAGTGGCTCATTGATTCCAAAATGTCTTTATGCCATTTCTACAATTTAAAAATGTTGACTAGTTGGTTACCTTCCAAAAGGCTTGTAGAGAAGTCAACCTTACAAGCCACAACTTAAACTGTCCAGCTGGTGGCTGGTGTTATTTGATTGATGCACAACTAACATTCCTTTGTCATGGGAGATTTCACTTTACTGCTTTTCTTGTTGCTTTCTTCAGTAGCTGATCACACCATGATTAAGCCCAAATTGCCTTCAGGCATTTCATAATCCAAGAGAGATTGGAATATAATTTTGCCAAACTACCTGCTTTAATTTGTTTAAAGGAGAAGTTCACTTATACAACTAACTTCACGGTGTTGATTACTCACCCCCATGTCAGTCGAATCCAAAGTGAAGCTTGTAAGTCTACGTAATTTTGAAGGCGTTAGAAGCCGATTCAACGGGCTGCCTCCTATTGTTAGTTTGTTATAAGTTCAAAACGGCATATAAATGACCATCAAATATCCCAAAACAGGTTCTGTAGCCAATTGATTGCACAGGAGTCCAAAAAGTGTATTTCCTTCAGTATTTAGCCTGAACTGCATCTACCCTGGAAATAAAATAAAACAAACAAAAAAAACAACACTGATTGCCAGACACCGAGGTAAAATTAACTCTTGGTAGAGAAGTTGTCCCATGCTGATGAAAGCTGGCACCACTATTTCGGTTGATACTATTGGTCAGCCAACAGCAAATTGCAATTGCAATAGCATGATTTTAACCATTAGAGGGCAGTCTCCATGCATATTTACAACCCAATCCATAGATTCAACAGCTTTGCACTGTTATGTTATTTTCAACCGAAAAAAAAGTTTATTTGGGGTTTAGTTACTCTTTAGATCTGTTTGAGTTTTCTTGAGTTTTGTACAAGCTTTTGTATTTTAATGTTTCTGCAGCTAGAGCGTGTTCTGTGTATATACTGTATACTATATACTGTATACTATATACTGACAGAAAATTCAATATTAATGTATTGGTAATTATGGATATTATGATAGCTGATCTGGGCCCATTCATTAAAAGAGCCACAGTATGATAATGGTTAAAACAATGAATTAAGGTCATTAATTTATTTTATTTCAGTTCGTTTTCCTTCATTAAGGTTAAGTTGGGTTTTTTTAATTTTGGCTTCTTAAATATTTTTCCCTAACAATAACCCTAAGCCTAGTTTATGTTTTAATTTTAGTTAACTGCGAAAACATTACATGCATAGTTCATATAAAGGTCTGAATAGCAAAGCATCAAACAAATTTCTAGTTCTTTAAACGCATAGAATGAAACAGAAAGTCTAAAAATTCACCACCATACTGCAAATTGCTTATCCCTGAGAGGGACTGACTGTATCAGCCTTTAGCCCTTTAGCCCTCTTAGCAGTATGACAATGAGTAATACATGTGCAATCAGTAAACACGGAAGTCTGTCAAAGTATGGCATGTTAAACTGATTAATGTATAGGAGTCCTTACATAGCCAATAAAATCTGAATGACAGAGAGTGAAAGACTGTCTGCGTCTGACCAGAATCTAATTTGGTCATGAGACACATATTACCGCCCTTCACCACACATACAGAAACATCTGTGTATTTGTGTGTGTGTCTATCTATGTATCTGTCTGTCTGTCTGTCTGTCAGACAGTAAGAGTTGGGTTTCCCTCCAAAGGGAACTTGCGTCATGTCACCACGGCAACTGCACACGTATGATGTAATGACAGGCAACACACACACATAGACGTCTGTCTGCCTCCCCGCTGTGCCATCTATCAATTAATCTGTGAGTCTGTGGCTGTTATTTTGTCCACATGAGCTGATTTTTAGGGGCATTTTTTTGGCATTGATTGGGCAATTTAATCAAAACTATCAACATTTATGTGAATGTTATGACACTGTAGCATTCGTACATATAACAAATTGTCATATTGCAAATAAAGTAATCAAAATATATAATAAAATGTAATAATGTAGTAAGTTATTAAATAATTTGTTGTTATTACACTATCAAGTAAGTTTTTGATGAATACTCTAATAACTTCAACATGTAATTTAACTAGACACCAAAATCATTATTTTCATGGATAGCTGACAAATTAAGTACCATACATAATGGAAAAGGAAAACTAAATTCTAAATTTGCACTAAATTAGCCCTTTTACACACCTTTTTACAGCAGTTGTAAAAAATATTTTTAAAACTAATTTTACTTATCACATTATGTGCAGCGTTATATTTTGAGTTGCTACCTACTACACACACCTACTTTTCTACCTGGGTATTTTATACACACATAATCTTTTACAGTATGAACTTTCAGGGGCATTTTAGCCCCATGCCTCCATCAATACCACACCCTGCTGTTCTGTGTGTGTGTGTGTGTGTGTGTGTGTGTGTGTGTGTGTGTGTGTTAGAGGTGTGAGTG
>OMKK01090533.1:10562-21477 GCA_900302305.1 Polymixia japonica
TTTGACTGAAAGAGCTTCAAAGGGCTTCTTTGTTTCGTAATGTGCATGCAGCTCATTCATGGGCTTGATCTTCTTATTTCCTTTTGCCCCGCTCTCTCTCTCTCTCTCTCTCTCTCTCTCTCTCGTTCTCTCTCTTTCTCTCTCTCTCTCTCTCGTTCTCTCTCTCCCTATCTATCTTTCTCTGTCATCCCTCTCTTCCCCCCCTCTCTCCTTTTCTCTCTTCTAATTTAGATTGATATATATAGATCCAGACCATATATGCTACATCTGAAATCATAAATATTAGCGCTCGTTTTTATGGCGGAAGGCAATTATATTGAGCAGCCAGTGCCAGTTTCTCATGGGGATTACATATGTATTTGTTTTCATTTTCCTTGGGCTTTACTTTTGTCCAGATTTAGCCCTTCTTGGCCAGAAAGCCTTTCTAATATGCAGGGTTTTTTTTTTCACACTCTCTCTCTCTCTCTCTTTAATCTACGGTGGCCTGGTCTCGCAGTACATTTAAAATTGGAGCTTATCTGTGTCTCCCTTTTCAACTGTCTCTCTCACGTTATGAAGTTGAAATTTCCGTCTTGTCTATTCCAACATAGACACAAGATAGGGAGGTGGAATGGAATCTCATGTTGGCTAAAGCAGATGGAATGCAATGAAGAGGCTACAGAGCCTTTTAAACAGTAGAGACTGGGAAGGGTACAAGTAGGACTTCATTCATTGAAAGGGTTGGTCCCACTTTCTTTTTATACAACTTGTTGTCGGCTGTAAGCTGTGTTTATTGAGTCAAATACATACCCAATACCTCAGAAACCCCCGCCAAGAAAAACACTTTTCTACATTTATAAACATGTATGCAGTGTATACAACTTTCAAAGCAAAGTGATAAGCTGCCTAGCCGTGGCAGTTGTTTGAAAATGCTTTTGATTTACTGGTACTAGGGATGGGCATTTTAAGTCATTTCCATATTCGAGTACTCGCATGAAATTATTAGAGTACTCACAAACAAAATAGCATAACAATTAATTTCAAAAACAGTTAATTACAAAGCAAAGGAAAAAAAAATGTGATTACTGCCGTAAAAAATGCGATTACTGATACGTTGATTAAATACTGACGTTCAAATTGAATACTGGAGTACTCATGCCCATAACTAACTGGATCTAATGTAAGAACAGAGCCAAGTACCAACTGCCTTCTTTAGGGCTGTCCAGGCCTGTTTACTTTTCACTTTGCACCCAACACTGAGTTATACTTATATATATATTATACTTATATATCCTAAGAAGGGGATACATGTCTTCTGGTTTTGTTCCCTAAGTAAATATCTTGAAGACCTTTCTGGCTTTCTGAGACAATTATGAACTTTCACTAGGTTTATGGATGCATGTTGAGCAAACATCTGTCCTCTAAAACAAACAACAGCTTATTTCTTACACTGTGCCTCTTTGTTGGTGGGATTCCAAAAAGAACCAAAAAAAATAAAAATGCTCCACAGTATTTTGAAGGTGCTATAATGAGACAGTACTATACTATTCATATTGTGTTTAATACCTTCAGCGATCTGCTTTGTATTTACATAGCTGACAGGTTTCTGTCCTGGTTATTAATCAAGTCAATGAATTTAAATGAATTGAAGTAAAAGTTAATTGTATATTGTGTGATAATGTACTCCTCAAAGAAAGCTTAAACAGGGTTTTGGTAAAATACTGTATCATGTAATTACATATAAGGAACAAGGAAATTAATGGTCACTGCATATTTTTTCGTCTTTGCAGAGTGTTAGCGAGTTTGGCCTGGACATCATTGAGACCCCTGAAGGTGATAAGTGGCCCCAGCTCATCGTTCAGCAGAACCTGGATCGGGAGCAGAAAGACACCTTTGTCATGAAGATCAAGGTGGAGGATGGTGGCAACCCTCCCAAGTCCAGCACTGCCATTCTCCAGGTCACCATTTCTGATGTCAATGACAATCGACCCATCTTCAAAGACAGTGAGCTGGAGGTTAATGTGCCAGAGAATGCGCCCATGGGGACGTCTGTTGCCCAGCTCCATGCTTCAGATGCTGACCTGGGTTCCAATGCCCAGATCCACTTTGCCTTCAGCAACCAGATCTCTGCCTCCACCAAACGCCACTTTGCCATCGACGGCTCCACGGGACTCATCACCGTCAAGCAGCCGCTGGACAGGGAGGTGACACCGGTTCATAAACTCATTGTCCTGGCCAGCGATGGCAGCTCCACCCCCTCTAGAGCCACGGTGATTGTTAATGTAACGGACGTTAATGACAACGTGCCCTCCATAGACACACGATACATAATCAACCTGGTTAATGGGACTGTTCTGCTGTCTGAGAATGCACCTCTCAACACCAAAATAGCCCTAATTACGGTCACAGACAAGGATGCAGATCTTTATGGCAAAGTAGCTTGTTACACTGACCACGATGTTCCCTTTCGGTTGAAGCCAGTCTTTAATGACCAATTCTTACTGGAGACGGCGGCCCCCCTAGATTATGAGACGACTAGGGAATATGCAATTAAGATAGTGGCCTCGGATAGAGGAACGCCTCCGTTGAACACTTCAGCTATGGTTTTAATTAAAATCAAGGATGAGAACGACAACGCACCCATCTTCCCCCAGCCGGAAATCCAACTTTCCATACCAGAGAACAATGACCCTTCAACGCAGTTGATAAAAATCAGCGCCACTGACGCAGACAGCGGACATAACGCTGAGATTATTTATACTCTTGGCCCTGATGCGCCTGATGGGTTTAACATAGACAGACGGTCAGGAATCCTCTCAGTTGGCAAGCGGCTGGACAGAGAGAAGCAGGGGAGGTACTCATTCACTGTCATAGCGAGGGACAACGGCTCTGCATCCCTGCAGAGCAATGTCACTGTCAGGCTAATCGTCCAGGACCTCAATGACAACAGCCCGGCTTTCACACACCCCGAGTACAACTTCTATGTGCCTGAGAACCTGCCTCTGTATGGAACCGTGGGCTTAATCACAGTGACGGATGCAGATGCGGGGGATAACGCCGTTATAACCCTGTCCATTCTCAACGGGAAAGATAATTTCATCATCGACCCTCAAACCGGTGTGATCAAACCCAATATTACATTTGATAGGGAGCAACAAAGCTCCTACACGTTTATGGTGAAAGCAGTCGATGGAGGGCAACCTCCCAGCACTTCCTATGCCAAGGTCACTATCAACGTGGTTGATGTGAATGACAATCGCCCTGTGTTTGTCATCCCCTCCTCTAACTACTCCTACGACCTGGTCCAGACCACCACCACCCCCGGCGCCGTGGTCACCAGGGTGTTCGCCATTGACAATGACACGGGTATGAATGCTGAGCTGCAGTACAGCATCATCAGCAGCATTATCATCACCTCTAGGGTCTCCCCTAGAGGTCTCTTTGCCATAGACAAAACGACAGGAAACATAACACTGCAGGAGAAGATAGTGACGGCTGATCAGGGGCTGCATAGGCTTGTAATCAAGGTCAAAGATCTAGGCCAGCCTGAGTCATTACACGCTATTGCACTTGTTCACCTGTTTGTGAATGACACTGTATCAAACGCTACCTTTATCCAAGAGCAGCTGCGAAAGAGCATGGAGACACCCTTGGACCGTAACATAGGGGACAGTGAGGTAACACCACAAGCCAATGGATATGTGATTGTTGTCATAGCCATCATAGCAGGGACCATGACTGTCATCTTGGTGATATTTGTGACGGCCTTGGTGCGTTGCCGGCAGACGCCCAGGCACAAAGTGGTACAAAAGGGCAAGCAGAGTGGCGAGTGGGTGTCACCCAACCAAGAGAACCGTCAGATCAAGAAGAAGAAGAAGAAAAAGAAGCGGTCCCCTAAGAGCCTTCTTCTGAACTTTGTGACCATAGACGAATCCAAGCCTGACGACCCCACCCATGAGCACATTAATGGTACATTGGACCTCCCCGTGGAGCTGGAGGAGCAGACCATGGGGAAGTACAACTGGGCCACGACGCCCACCACCTTCAAACCTGACAGCCCAGACTTAGCCAAGCATTACAAGTCTGCGTCCCCTCAGCCCACCTTTCAAATCAAACCGGAGACCCCGGTGGCCCCAAAGAAACACCACGTGATCCAGGAGCTCCCCTTGGACAACACGTTCGTGGTGGGCTGTGACTCACTCTCCAAGTGTTCCTCGACTAGCTCCGACCCTTACAGTGTCTCAGAGTGCAGCTGTCAGGGGGGATTCAAGACTGCGGGGCAAATCACCACCCGACAGGTAATTCATGACTTCCTTTTTAAACCCACCCACCCTAGTCCCCACTCACACTCCCCTTGCTGTCCCATGGTAGGTGATGTGGAGGGGGGAGGGTGGCAGCATGGAGCCAGGGGATTCAGCCACACAGACCACCATGTCTACATGAATGTCATCTGTACTGAATACTGAGCGCAGGCTCAAGGCTTGCAATGAAACCAAGCGACCAAGCGAATAAAATCTTATTCCCTGCAATTAATACCGCAAATCCTTTGGTTTCGCACTCCTTTATAACAATCTGTAATTGCATAATATTGTACAAAAACACATGTTCAAGTTAATGTGCTTTTGTAAAGCTTAGAGTGAGGGTAGCGGTGCAATTATCGTACCCAGCTATTTTATCAAATATGAATGGCTGGTGACAGAGTAACAACCAGATTTAGAGGGAGACTGTGATTTGGCCTTGAAGCTAAATGAACACTCCACAGCTGTATTTGAGGTCAAGGGGAGTAAGATTGTGTGGGAATCCTTTTGACTGACATGTTTTAACAAGCCTAGCTGACTGATCAACAAACAAATAAGGCAGCTTGAGTGACAAGGCGAGATCGACCGGTAAATTCAACAGGTGTTAATTTAGTGAAAGGTCTTGAAAGCAACAACACCTCCCAAAATAATGGCTCCAGACATGCTAAACTGACTCGCTAGATAATCCCACATTTTGTGGTTTCCGTGCTCAAAATATTAAGTGCAGTCTTAACATTGCCACTGAAGCTCATTTGAGTGCCAGGGTACGGCTAAAGGCTTATGATTCCCTAAGAGATGTGCCAAATGCGAAGTGCCCCAATAAATAAAATCTGGCGAGAGAAATAAATGTAAATCAGAGGTAAGGAGAGGTGGCCTTGCTCAGCGCTGACAGCCAGAGAAGAGCGCTAAGGGAAAAGAGACTGAACACTGCTTGGGCTGTTGGGTCACAGGGATCAAGGTGACGCTGAGCCTTGGGACCAATATACTTAAACACAGAGGGAGTGGAAGTCTGTAAAAGAGCCTGCTGGGCCAATGTCGCTTTTAACCCATAAAACTAGTTCTTAATGACCCAAATTAATGCTGTAAAAGCCATATGTAGATACATAGTCCCCTGTACACTCTCTAAATTAGTTCATAAGGGATAGGTTAGACTATAATAGCATCAAAACAAAAGACCGGCCATTTTCATGTGTTATCATTTGGGAATAGAGGAGTTCTTTTAAGTATGCCATTATCCTGTTCCTAAAACATGTTATACAGCATGTACATTGATATGTGCGTTGCGGTGGTTTTGATTCAGTGTCAAGTATCCAGTCAGTTCAGCTGGATCTTGGTTGCTGTGTAAGAATGTAGACACTAGACATCCTGTCATATTTTCCTTTTCCCATCAGTTTTGTTTGTAGTATTTTCTTTAAGGTTTTTGGTTCTTGCTGGGTTGCTTTCATTTTTGCTACTGTTTTGATCATAATTATCACATCTGCCATTCATCCAATTCTGGGTCAATTTCATCACATTGCATCAATAATTGATTTTGTTTGATGAGGTGCCTGCATTTGTTTCTGTCTAGCCTCACATTGCACACAATTTTAAAATTGCGGTTTACCTTTTTTTTTTTTGCCTTGTTGCTCCCATTATGCCCTTCTCTGTGACATCTTGCAAGTGTTAAAATCTCTCACGGCATAGTTTTTTAAACGATTGTGTATCCAGTGAAGTATTGTTCTTTGGATAATTTATGGAGACACCCACACAATTGATAGTCATTCCCTTGATCCACCTTTTATTAGAACCCCTGGTTAAAAGCTATGCTCTGCCAATTTACATTACACATACACTTACTACATACCCTTGGTACTGAAGAACATTTAATTCCGAATGTGTTTATACTACTCACACAAGTTGTCATAATGACTTTCATAACTGGTACTGACTATCATGCAATATGTAGAAATATTCAGTCAGTGTTTTACAATTCTAAAATATCCTCCATTATGAATGTTATGCATAGTGAATTTAAATTGATTTTCACTTTCATTGCTGACCTTTTTTGTGGGAATAATTCAAACATCAGTGAATGTATTATTAAGTAAACATCCTAAATTTTGCTGCATCAGGCCATGTCTGTGTGTTTTTTTTTTCTCCAAGGGAGGTCATGTTTAGGTTATATTTGTGTTATAGATTTAATGGTAACACTTTAATATGGTTCCCTTAAGAAATGTTAGTAAATACATGAATTAATGATGAACAAACCCTTAACTAAGGCATGAACAAATGTATTCATGCTTACGAAGCTATTTACTGATGCATTTGTAAATGCTGCATTATTTTGTGCTCATGAAGTTCTCCCTTTGCCAGAACTTCCTCTTTGGTTAATAAACTATTTATATATTAACAACTAACAATGCACAAAACTGTATGCGTGTTTACTAAGCCATTTACAAATGTATTTATAAACATACTTAACTCCAAATTTATGATTATATTTACCAGTTTAACATCTTACCTGTTGTAAGATGACGGCTTTTCCTGCCTTACCAATACTTAAAATGGCTTACTGGTCTTCACAAAGGCAAGTAAATACTAATGGCTTGCTACAGTTTTGTTAGGCATTTGTTCATCTTTGATAACACTTTACCGACTAGATTTGCAGTATCTATTCTAAGGTGGTCACTCTTCCTGCCCTACCAATGACTTACTAGTCCTTGTAAAGCATTACTTTAAGATTCTCTGACCAAAGTGTTTTCATTGGCTTTAACGTAACAATGTAGCACAACACAAAATATGTTTGTTCATGCCTTAGTTAAGGGTTTGTTCATCATTAATTCATGTATTTACTAACGTTTGTTAAGGGAACCTTATTATGAAGTGTTTCTTTTATTTATGTTTGACTTTCATAAAAGTCGTGAGTACGGTCTACAGTCCATTAAATGTCTTGCACAATTCCTTTGTAATGTATGTAAAGCATTATATTATGTGTCAGTACTGGCAAAGTGTAAGCCAATATGCCACTGCAATAAAAGCCAACCAAGAACAATTTGTTTTTATATATTTCTTGACACTTGCCATTGAAAGTAATTGAGATTCTGATTGATTGTATTTCTTCCATTGTAAGACAACAGACAGAAAGTGTCTAAGTACTAAGAAGCTTTTGAAAATCCAGGGCCAGGCATAGACACAACGATAAAAGAAAGATGCCTGAAATTACAAAGCTTTCACCTCACCACACTAAGTAAACTACTTACAAGAACGTTCTGGAAGTATCTGGTAAGCACACAGTACTACAGTTAAAGTGTTATCTTATCTGTCATGGGTGGACAAAAGCAGAAAAAACTCAGGTGGGCATCATCCATGATAACTGCAGAAAGAAGAGCGAAACCCTTTTTTCTGCTGCGTGCGACTTTGACAACATTACTGGTTCTCGTCTTCCTTCTGCTGCCCACTTCCATGACCAGGACGCTCTATAGTGAACTATAGCTTCCAGGTGTTTGGATGTGCAGAGTTACAGCAGAGGCAGGGTGGGAGGCTGGAGTAAACAGCATGTGGGCATGCATTTTTATAGACCGCCCTCAGCCTCCTGGATTGTGGTTGGCAAGCTGCCTGCCTTACTGCCCAGCCTGCAATTCTTGCCTTTCACAATACCACCTACACGCATGTGGGGTTACACACATGAAGGCCTCTGAAAGACATGCGAAAGCACACAAATGTCCATGACGGCCCCGAATACACATATGCACGCAACTCTGTTGACATACGCAAACGAGATCGTACATACTGCATATATGTTTTTACAAAATGTTACAAAACAATATGTTTTACGTAATACAAAAGTTTTTGCCAACATGTATGCCTGTATAATTGTATATGTACATGTACACACAACTACATGCACACACATTACTGTTTTGTTTTTTTAAACCATTATGTGGGTGTTGGAAAACATTGTTGAAAGGATAGTACTTGACCATGGTGTGATACTTTATGGTCAAAAGCACAGTGTGAGCTCAAATTATATCCATTAATTTCCTTTTAACTTTAATTGCCATTAATTGTGTTCAGTACCTGTCATGGATTAGGAAGGTTATTAAGCTAGCCTTGCCAGATACACTTATCTATGTGTATTATCTTGCCTTGTCATTATTCGTGGTTGTACTTATCTGGTCACTGTAGTCCATATGCATCCCAAATGGATTAAGTCAGAGGACATGATGGACGAGGGCGCTAGTTAGCTAGCTGTTGTGTTTAAGTATGTAGGAAAACACAAGGCAGCATCCATTGGAGAGTGAGTCTCAAAGCTTGGATGGCACCTGGTCCATCAAACAATTATAAGTCCTTCAATAAATATTAGGGGGGGAAAAAAACAAAAAAGACAACAAAACACGAATAAAAAAGAGATCAAGGTGCAACAATATAAATAACTTAAATCAGTTCAAAATCAAAGACAGCGGGGGATTTGATACAGCCATGTATTATTATTTGGTTGTAGCCTAACTAGGCCAATTCTAAATCCTTCTCCAATCTGATGAAAAAACCCTGTGTTGGGTGTGAACATGTGGACGTGTGTGGCAGAGAGAGAGACGGAGTGAAATTGCCTCAGCCTTCTACTCGATGGTAATTAGGTAAGTAATAAGTAACTGCATTTCTCTTCTTGCTCAAACTTTGCCGTTACTGCCGTGTCTGATGGAGACCAACACAAACGAACCCAAACAATGTTACGGACTTAAACAAAACACTGAGGGAGCAGCGGTCCTGTGCAGGTCTTTTTCTCTGTATTGTTTCATGGTGTAGTAACTAGCTAACTTTTTGGATGTGTGTCCGCTATCTTTCTGCAAACTTCACTGTTCACTGCCAATGAATATTTTATTAGTAATTTGCTTTATGGATCTTAAGCGCTCTCATTTTATTCTGAACAGACATATCTGTGTTATCTGTAGTTTTGTTGCAGTTAGGGACTGGTTAGTTTTATGACCCGTTCTCTATTTCACATGTGGCGACTGACAACACTATGAATTTGCTCAGTTTTCTGGAGAAAATTACCATTTGTTCTATCTTTTTACTGGATCAACTGTATTGGATGTTTTTTTTTACACTGAGATTAAACTGGGAACTGACAATCAAACCTGGCAACACTGTTCACATTACAGCACTTCCTCTTGGACCCAGAGGAAGTGAACAGTTCTCCTGCCTAACTCTTCACTGACCTGGAGACACAGCTGCACATCTAGCAAGTACGTCTAGCAAGTACGGTAGCCCTGAGAGTTCAACACACTGCAGCTTAAGAAAACACACGCACATAGACAAAAAACAAACAAATTAAGAAAACACAAATTGATTTTAACATTGTGATCACATGATTCAGATATTATTGCAGATATCTGCTGTTAACCTCGCATTAGCTTATTAATTATTATAATTATAGTATTAATTGTGTGTATTTCGTCAGGTTATTTGAATTGGCAGGCTAATAATAAGCAACAGGTCAACACTAGGTTAACAGCAGATGTCTGCAATAATATCTGAATCATGTGATCACAATGTTAAAACCAAAAACACATTTTAGCTCATTTCCCAACACCACTAACAGATAGCTGACTTCAATAACGTCACAAACTGCGGCAACAACAAGCGCGTCCAGATGTCTTCATCACTTTTAAGTGTCCTCTGCAAACACTTCCGTTACCGTTTGGTACGATTGCAGCGCGTTTCTGTAATGTGTCGTGTTGTCTGAATGTACAGCGCGTTTTTCTAAATGCCGCGCGCGTGTTGTCAAATTGACGAAGATGTTTTATTAATTTGCTTGTGTTTTGCCTATTCGCACGTCTTTTCTTAAGTTGAGCTCTCAGGGCCACCGTAAAACAAATCAAAGACGCTGAAATCCATCGCCTCGTCGCTCCCGACTTTTCTCACTTCCACCCGCCGGAGATGCTATCTCACGAAACAGACGCGGCGTAAAAAAAAAAAAAAAAAAAAGTCAAACAATGTCAGGACAGGAGTCGAACCTATCAAAGGTATCGCGCGTACGCCGCGCGTACGCCGCGCGTCGCGTCGCGAAACACACTCTCACAGATGCGCCCAGGCACTTCTCCCGCATAAAACAGGTCACGGCGAACCGCAGAGACCCATCTCCGGGGCCCCTGTCACAATCCCCGTGTTTGTTACGGCGCGTTCCACTGAGCTCCGGCGCACCAGATTAAGGGGGCCTGGCTTGGTACATCTCATCCCGTGCACCGCTGACATGAAGCGAGCGCACACACACACACCTGCGCGGCAGACAGACATTATGCGGCGAGGAAGCTCGCTCGCACATCTGTTGAGGAAGAGCCGGGATGATTTATTTATTGGCTCCCAATTAAAACTTCAGGAACAAGAACACTTCAATGGGAATATAAATATCAAATGGAGTTAGCTCTACACGGGTATTTAGGCATGCAATCTGGCTCCGGCGCTGCAGCAGCGCCGCAAAGAGAAAGAGAGACTGAAGATCAGGAAGGAGGAAGTGGGGAAAACACTCAGATCTTTCGTGGCGTAAAAGAATCCTTTATTTCGCTCTCACCTCTTTCACCGTCGCCTCTGCCCTTTCTCGCAGTAAACGCGATTCCCTTTTTTTTTTCAAGCGCTTCCTTTCTTTCTTTCTTAATTTTTTT
>OMKK01090535.1:0-10826 GCA_900302305.1 Polymixia japonica
CAGGCCTAGAACCTTTCTTCTTTTTTTCCTCCTTGTTGTTTCTCTGGACCTCTCTTTTGCCCTTGTTGATGGCCCACGTCGGGTAGTTGCATGCTTTGAGTGCCTGCTTGATATGGTCCTCCTCCTCCTCTGTGTCATGTTTGTCCGTGATAACGCTGGTGCGGTCAAAAAGGGTGCGGATGACTGAAAACTTGTGTGCAGTGGGGTGTTCTGATGTCCATAATAAGTATTGATCTGTGTGTGTGGGTTTTCATCCCACTTCAGGTGACTAAAGCGAACAGTGGGTGGGCTAATTCATGTAATAATTAAATCTGATAATTTTCATTATTAGATTACCAAGTAAAAATAATATTAAAACTAAAATGTGCCACCAGTTGCCAGTGAGGCGTCAGCAGCTGCTGGCTGAAGAGCCACTACCTGCCTTTTTCCTGACATCTGAGCAGCCAGTGACCACTGATGCTGACATGACTAAGTCTGTTAACAAGATATTATTAAACATCCCTATGCAGAGTGTCCTGGTGGCTCCTGGCTAAAGTACATACCCCATAAGCTCAACGTCCACGGTTCAAGTCCTGTAGTAGTCCTTCTTTTGTATGTCATCTAACATCATTTTACCATCACATCTAAAACAAAGTCTGTTGCTGGAGTCGAACCCGGGACGTTCTGCTCACCGGGCATGCGCACTAACCAGGAGCCACCGAGACACAACTGAGAGAGAGAGATTTAATAATGTTTTGTTGACATAATTACATAAAATGAATTAAAAACAAAAAATAGGACTTATGGCTGCTGACCTGTCGTGAAAATACACCAGGAACTCTGGCCCCGCCCTAGTTATCCATGTTCAATGATTTTCAAACTTTTAACTTTCAAATGATTTAATCAATTGACTGTTTGGCGATTTGGCCACAAACTGAATGTTTGTTTCACAACTATTTCATATTCGGACTCCTACGGCTTTCCATATTTGGTATTTGACTATTATTTTGGGGACAAGAGAAGAGAAATCGGGAATTAATTTCATTAATTTCAGAAATCACATCATATTGCAGTTTGTTTTGATATTACCATATTTTACATTTGAAGCCAAAGAAATTGCCTAAAATAGACGAACGAATCCTCCTCCTCCTCCTCTGTATCTCTCATCAAGAACGTCACTATAGTGTCCAGTGTGTAAGAAGCGCCATCTAGAGGCCATGTTGCGTCATCACGTCCCTGTCTGTTGTATAGACGGTCAAGTTACGCAAAAATCACGGAATAATTGGATGCAGCAGGCTTGGCGCTTCTAGTGTTAAACCCCCTGATCTATGCCCTCATCCAACCCTGGTTTAGAAAAACTACCAAGTTCATATTTACCCTCAAATTAGTGCAGCCTGACTCCTGTGAACAGTGGGCGGAAAGACTTTACAATTCGTAAAGAATTTTAAATCTAAGTGAGCTTTTTGTTTTAAATCAAAATCGCCGATTTATTTCTATTTTTGTTTTGTGAATGTTTAATAACCGAGAATTTATTTTAACTTCGGGTGTTGTATTGCGTCACATCTCTTCCCTACCTGCAGATCAGTTCAGGTGGGTCGCTTGTTTGAGACTGTGCTCTCGAGCAAGGCATTTAACTCTTAGTCGTTCAGGGGTCAACACTATAAGAAAATCATTTTTCACTGGGCAGCTCCTAGTTATGAATCTGTGGACGTCACTGAGTATGAGTCAGGGAGTTGCTAAATACGTGCATACCTACAGGGTAAATAAGGCACGCAGTTACTATGTTTGGCCACAAGAGGTCAGGCAGGAGTTGCTGATAGAGGCTTTGTATCTGTTTAGCAGAAAGGGGGAGCAAGCTGTGAGCGACTGGGTGGCAAGACGGTGTCTTACAAGTATTCACAGACGCTCTGTCTACTGCCCTACTGTACTAGATACACCTTAACACTGGCCTAGGCCAGCACAGTGTCAGATACTATAAATGTCTCATGTCCTACCAGATTGAGCAGATGTGAACTGAATAAAACAAAACATGTTTAGTCCCTTAAATAAATAAGCCTTTTATAATTCACAAAAAACAAAGATTGCAACTGAACTGTCTTTATTCCAGGTCTGAACTAGGTAAATTGCAAAAGGTATGTTCTTTGCATTATTACTCAATTTGCAAATCCAAAACAAAAGAGCAAGAATACATTTGCCGTACTGTTAATGTATTTGAGAAATATTTAGAATTAAAATGAAAAATAGCTGGGGATCACCAATAGTGTATTTCAGACAAATATATATATATAAAAAAAAAAATCCCACAAAAAAAATCGTCAATACATACATACACACAAAATTATGTTCTTCAATACATTCTCTTGGCATTTAAAAACAAAAACCAATGATTAGCTTCAACATTTAGTGTGTATTGTACAACCAACCGTCTCCAAATTCCTTACTTTTTACAGACCACCATTTCTTGACTGGATTTCTAGATTTTGTTCGGTGCTCTATATAATGTATGCTGATAGCAGCTGGGAACTATGCCTGTCCACTTAGATGTATTACTTTATAACAGATATCACAACATATGAAATGACAATGTCTATACAAATGCATAAAATGTACTGTCATATGTGCAGTAGGAGAAAAACATCAATATCCTTCCATACTCTTCCAGACTTTTTTGTGCAATTCCTTAACTCATAAAATCATCAAATTTATCTTCCATAACCATTATTTTCCAGACTTGCAGAACAGGAACCCTGATCAATGGCTATACATAAAGAGACAGTAGTTCTTTAGTAGTTCTCACAAGTCTGCTTGTGAGAACATGTAGCTTTAACACTAGAACCGCCATGAGGTCATTGTTACCTCTCTCACTTTTCTGTTTCAGTGAAACCCATCAGGCTCTGTGTCCACGACTTTTCCTGTTAAGTGTGTTATCTATCATCTGACATGTTTAGAAGGTTTTAGAGAAAAAAGAAAAGAACTTATACGCGTTTATACCTACAACCTTCACAAGGTCAACATGACCTCTAGTGTTTACATTAGTGTTGATTGTCCTGGTTGTCTCCCACTTCTCTAAATGACAAGATCATTTGTTTTTTCCTCTATTTTGGACATGATCTTTTGTAAAAAAAAAAAAAAGTGAGGTGGAAACGACCTGGTGGCGGTTCTAGGAGGTACTAGAACTATGGTTCCATTTGTCACATACAGCAGAGTACTTGGATAACTACGTCGTGGTCAGTTCTCTTGAGTTCATGTACAGTAACAGAAACAGAACCATGTCTTAGGGTAACCATCGGTAGTAGGGCTGGGTACTGTTGGAATTGTTTTCTGATATGACACAGTACTTCAAATTTGCTACTGGTTGTAAAACCATATTCTTTTAATTACATTTTATGGTAAATAAAGGCTAATTTCATTATGTGAAACTATATGGTTGTAGTAGTCGTGAACGGTCTCGAGTACACAAGTAAAGTGGCATTGTTATCACCCTCCTGTGCAACATCAACATGCTAATTTGTTGTTTGCTAATTGTTTTTATTTTTTTATTTTTTTATCTCAGAGGTGGAGAACACAATGGAGACTGGAGGAGATGCAACTGACTTGGGCACCACTGCTGGTGACTCCATCCACGACTCTCTACCGTGCGTTACACAGATCAGCTGACGACACACTTGTCTTCCGGGCCAAAAGTAAGGATAGACAAAAAAAAAAAAAAGTTTGTAAAATTAACGTTATCATGATAATCTTTGACTTGGTACGCTTTAGTCTTGGTCCTGACTTGGTGTCCCCTTAGGTGCTCTTGACTACAACACAGAGAATTACACATTTGATTTATTCTCTACAAGATTCTCATAAACAAGATAAGAAATTTGCCCTCTCATTGGAATAATCAAATATTGTGAAGCTTTGTGACACCCTTCAAATCAATACCGGAACCAAAAATCACGTCTGTATCTATAGTCATTGTTTTTCAATACCCAGCCCTAACTAACTGACCACGATTACCGTGGTTACAGGTTGCTAGAACGATGTTTAGCTCTTCAGAGAGTGACACATGAAGGAGAGTACCAGTATTAGTATGGCGTTGTCAATTCTATGGAGTTTATGTACAGTTAAAGTAACAGGCTCTGTCAAGTAGTACCACTGGTATATAATATTAATATTGATACATGTAGCAAAAACATAAATATGGCAGCAACACATAAAAAAAACAACAACAAATTTTAGCCCAAACACAAGGTGCATCACTTTTCAAAGGTTCTATTGGTTCTATCGTTGACTTCAAGTCACTGATAGAACCAGAGGTATAGAACGGTTACACAATAGTATCAGGGTTCCTCACAAAGCGGCCTCATGCTCGTTCTGCAAACCCTTCAATTCCAAACTGTCAATCTCAAAACTGATCACATGGTTAAGAGGATATCACCGACAGCGACCCAGCAGTCATAACAAAACCCTGGATTCACAAACATCAATCAAGCTTTTCAACACATTTCCCCATTTTTAAAATAGTTTTGCCAGACCTTCATTTCCTAAATGTATTTGAAGGTTTTTTTCATCGTTCAAGACATTGTGTGCTGATAGTGGACATCTAGGCAACTATTTCGTCTGGTGGTTATTCTTCAGTATATGAATGAAAGTGGGTTTAAAACGATATAGAATGGTATAGGTTCATCTGGATTGAACAAGATTCCATAATTTCCAAAATCTCCAAATTTTCCAGACCTGGAAATGATCTGGAAATTATTCTATACTTCACCAGACCTGCGTAGGAACCCTATGAATCATATCACTACAGCTCCGCTCACAACCTAAATCCAAGCGTGCACTTAGACCAGAACTTTGAATTCAAGGTACCTCACTGTATGTGCATTTATTCAGCACAGGAATACATGACGACATATACAAAAACGGCTACGTTTCAAGCAGTGCTTACTGACACAGTTGGAAAAATGGATTTAGTGTTCTTCATGTGTCTTTTGCTAAAAGCTGAAATAATTTTAACATGTAAGAGCTATGTACTTTGAGGGGTAAAAACATGCTAAGCTTACACCATGAGATAGTAAAGTGGTCCCCTGCTTTCTGGAATTTAATGAGAGCCTCCACTGGCCCTTGTTGAATCTCCCGCTGGAGATTTCTGTCTCCCTGACCTTTCTAACCACCGGAGCGCACTGGCGATGCCTTGTGTCACCTGACAGCTTGGATACTGATATGTCACTTTTTGCCAAGAACCGTTGTTGGAGGAGCTCAAAATTGTATATCTTATTTGTCAAAACTGTACAGTGGTGACTATGGAATCAATTTATAGCAGCAGGGGTTGACATAAGGACAATAAACAGCTCAAAAACGCAAAAAACTGGTGGTGGACTTTAAAGTAAGTGGACTGCCCACTCTTCTTTTTTTAAAATACAGTTTAAAAAACTAAAACTAAAACATTCTTTTTACTGACAAGAGAGTAGACGGGGGAGGGAGGTTGGACATGAGGCCTTCGTCCATCCAGCAGCTGATTATTTGTTGAACGATAGTGAACCATTGGCCTTTCTTGACCGTAGACTCATCGGTACAAAGAACTCATCGCCCGCTACCTTGAATTCACAGCGTTCTGGTGCAAGTACACTGAAAAGCAACACGGACACAGATGTAGTGTCAACGGTAGGATTGGGACTTGCCTGTCGGGGAGGTTGTGTATGTGGCACAGGTGTGGATATTCTCAGGTTGCAGTACAGTAGTGTTACACCTATTTACACAGTCTCAAAGGCGGGATAGAGCTCCTTTCGTCCACTAATTAAACATGATGGACTCCGGGTCCTGGTTCATCATTTGGGCCATGTGTCGGAGAACGTCCTTCTTGGTGATGATGCCCAGAAGACGCCTGGTGGGAAACAGAGAGATATCCAATAATGTGATACTTTGTGATGGCCTCTATAGATCCCTGTGCTTTGGGAAATTCTCCTTTCATTTGCCTCCCTGCACAGGAAGGTCAAAGGTCAGAGGTCAGCTGCAGAACAGCATCCCTGGAGCTGGGATGGATTCAGTGTCTTGCTCAAGGACAGATCAGCAGGGTGACAGGGTGTCCTAGGGGGTAGAAAGGTCGCTCCCCTAAACAGAAGGTCCTGGGTTCGATTGCCTGTGTGGTCATACCTGTTGAAATGTCCTTGAGCAAAATACTTAACCTGCTCCAGGGGGGTTTGAGGGAATGTTTGTATGTTTATTAGGGATTCCCTGAATGCCAAAATGTAAAACTTGACTCCACCTGAATGGGTGCACAATCCCACTTCTAAAATCAATAATAATAATACATTTTATTTAGAAGTACAGCGCAGCATATTCATAAAACTAATTAAAACAACTGAAGACAGAGGGACATCAAGGTAAAAAGCATGTAGAAACACATAAAGTGAGGAAATAAAAAGCAAACAAACAATAAGATGAAAGACAAAGACACATAAAAGCAAGTCTTTAATGTTTTAAGAAGTGACTTAAAACGTGATACTGATTTTGCTAGCCTAGGCAGGTTGATCCAAAAACGTATCCCTGGACCATCTGGGAAAACCTACCCTGCCCTCCATCTAACAACTCCTACCGAGGTGCCCTTGAGCTAAGCACTCAACCCCCCCCCACACAGAAGGCTGTTCTTACCCGCTCCTGGTGACCAGACACTGACGGAGACCGAGCTTCCTGAAGATGTCCACCACCGTCTCCATGGGTGTGTGGTCGGTGACAGTGAAGGGGCTGAGGTTGAGGACGCGTCGTAGCTTCAGGGGCTGCGGGTTGCTGGCCGGCAGCTGGGGCGCGTCCTCTGTGAAGTAGACCACCGAGCTGCTCACCACGCCGTCCTGCTTCTGACGGGCGTTCTCTGCGGAGAGGAAAGGGTTGCAGGGGTCAGAGCTGTCAAAGGGATGTTAGCCAGAGTCACTTCGATAGCAACGTGTAATAAACATACGGTAATGGTCCCCAACTATGTGCCGTTCAGGCCTCTCGAATCTTGTGGCCAAGATATTGGCATCCACATTAATCGGTGAGAGCGGCTGGTAGCTAGCACATTGTTGTGGGTGTGTCTTTTTTATGTCTTATGTCTTATTCACCCCGCTTTCTACGGCGTCTTGGAAAACCCTGAGAGGTTGCGGCACGAGTCGAAGAAAGCCTTATGTGCCTTCTCAACCGAGAAGCCATCCTCTCCTGGAGACTTCCCCTGACTGTAAACCTCTGACGGCCTGTTCCACTTCACCTAATGTAATGTCAGCGCTAATTCAGCGTCGCTCCCCCTCTGAGGCAGCCGGTGAATTCACCCTGAACAGAAAACTGCTTATGTCATATTGACTACAAGTGCATTCAGTTGCTCATACAGGGTCTTAAATGCTCCGTCATCTGTTGCCCTCTTTCATTCTGCATTGCTGGTAGCTGCTCTCTGAACCAGGAGCTTTCCTGCTCTCTCTCCCTGTCTGTGGTATTTCTATGGAACTATCTAGTGTTGAAGCTTTGATTTTTCCCCTCCAAGACGATAAGTGACTTGTTCTTTGAAATATGAGGAATGCTGGATCTGGCAGCCTCTCTGAAAAGCCTTGAATACGTCCCACTCCGTGGCTGGGCTGGAGACCGAGCCGGCATTGTTCTCCTTGTATTCCAATACCTCACTTTTGATAAATGCTAAGGATTGTTCATCTCGGAGCAGATATTTATAAAGTCTCCACCTTGTCGGATGGCACCTTTCTCTAAATAATCTCCACTGACGCGTGATCCAACAACAATGTTATCCATGGATGTTTGTTCAGTAATGGAGACTGTAGACTTTGACACAGGAAAACAATCTATTGAGTGAATATGAAGCATGTGGACTGGAGTGAAGTATATTTTCCTATCCGATTGATGGAATAACCTTCACATATCAACCAAACTCAGCACCTCTTCCATCAGTTGCTAGTTGAGATTTTGATGATCTTCAAGCTGCTCTTTCTGGCTGTGGGAAAAGTGCGAGCCTCGCATCCCTAACTGCCAAAAACACGTCCAGTCTAAGTATCCCTAGCTTACTACCACCCCCACAAAACCTCCCAACTGAACAAAGCGTTGTGGAGCGCATGGCTCATGAACATAGCGCCCTGACAATTCCCCTGTGGCCACAGCATAATCATGTAAGAACCAAGCGTAGAGGAGAAGGAAGGTACAAACATGACTGTTACCCTGCAAAGTATACAAAGAGCTTCTTTACTTCTGTGACGACATAACCTCCCCAAGGGGGTTAATAAAATGTGATCCCAATCAATAAACTGTTCTTACTGATCGCCAGGGTGAGATCCCTGCGCTGGACGAACCCAATAAGCCTCTCCGATTCCCGGGACACCACCACGGGGAAGCCGTTATAATCCGTGTCTTTGATCAGCGCCTCCACGTCCTCCACCGTAGTGGTGTCCTGAGTGAGCACAGCCAGGGGAGGCTCGCTCCTCCTGGGACGCATCACGTCGGTAGCCAGGGTGCGGTGCGTGAACTCGTCCCTGACGTCCAGGTAGGGGTAGCCGTTAAGCTGGATGTGCGACTCGTAGATGCCCTCCTTGCCGAAGGCGTCCGCCACCCACTTGCTGGTGACGGCGGCGGCCATGAGGGGCACGATGTACTCTAGACCGCCGGTCAGTTCAAACATGATGACCACCAGGGAGACGGTCATCCTGGTCACCCCGCCTGCGTGGACAGGAGAAGAAGAACTTAAATCAATCTCGTACAGTATACGTCAAGGAATTGGTCTTGGTGACGCAGGCATGAACAGCGAATGTAGAAATGTATGTGCATAGCGGCACACGTGGGACAGAGATAACAGGATGGTTAGAGACATTTTTCAATGTAAATACTTCAGCAGCACTACCTGACCTCGCAACACAAGGCGGCCTTAATTAACTAACTATTCATTAACTATTAATTAACGCAGGTGTGCTGAGTGTGGTAGCTCTGTGGATGACGCCAGGAGATGCAGTTTTCAACCGGTATCACAGTGTTTTTGATTTAGTATTCTTTGATTCATTTGTTTGCTTTCAACTCCGCTACTTTTGATTTCCTCATCATTGTAAAGGCCCATTTTATTTTATGGAATAAGCGTTTCGAGTTTTGTTTTTGTCGTTTGATGTATTGACTACAGTGTACTAATTCACTGCATTCAAAAAACTGTTGGACAATAACATGTCAACAAAAGAAAACGAACACATACCACATGACCGTGTCTGTGGGTGGCTACTTAGAATACTTTAAAGGGACTTTTAAATGATGGATTTTGACATTTTTAACTGATAAATGTGTCCTGGTGTTGCACAACAATGAACAAGTCAAATCGTGCGTCCCGCTCACCGAGACAGGCCGCGGCTCCCACCATGGCATAGAGTCCAGGGGTGACGCAGTCTGCGCCGGGCCGGCACCAGTTCTTGAAGATGATCCAGTCGTGGTGGTGGTAAGCCATCTGCTCCACGGCAATGCCCACGATCCGCCCGGCGATGGCCCCCACTGCCATACTGGGGATGAACAGACCTGATGGGATCTGGACACGGGGGGGAAGAAGGAAGTGACATAGTTGCTAAAACTGTACATGGAAAATTTATTTTTTCCAGCAAATATCTTAGTTACAACAACATTGAGCAAGCCTAGCACTTTAGTGTTTATATGTGAGGTATTTATTCAGTTTGGGAAATCCCACGTCCTCCATAGTCTATGATCAGAACTGCGTCCATAACAACGGTCTGCTATTAATCTCGCGACAGCCTGGTTTCTATTCGCTGTTCAGCGCGCAGATCCTGTCTAGAGCCCGCCTACTCGGTAGTTTGTATCCGAGTTGCTACAAGTTAGAATAAAACATGGACGTACCAAACTAAGTATTCCAAGAAGTACTTATCGTACGTATCTGCTGAGACCGGATCTGCAAACTGCAAAGCGACTTGCGCCCAGGGTGGTCTGCTATTCAGAAATAACAGACCGTAGAATGGCGTAATTGACCAATCACAATCGAGTATTCAACAAAGCCGTGTAATAAGAATACTAATCTATTTGCAGACGATTTCTCTGCATTTCAAGCTCTATCACCTGAGTAAATCTTGCAGCATACCGTAGACAGCTATGGACATTAAGACAGTAGAACTAGGAACAATAAAAATGTGTGAGAAACGGCAGGTAAAAGACAAAATCATTAAAAAGTCCTTAAATTTGATGTTCAATAAGGTGTGGGAACCCTGTATCTAGATGATCCAAATTCATCTTCCCAGTGCTGACCTTCATGCCGAAGGTGAAGATGGTGATGACGATCTTAAACACCAGCGCTAGGGCCAGCTGCCACAGGGCGTTGTAGACCCCCGGTCCCGCCGGTCGGTCAGGAATATCGTCCACCGGCCGGCTCATGTTGGGGTTATTCACATAATCGCACAGCTGGGAGGACTCCAGCGCTCCGCAGTCGTTGAAGAGCTCGGAGATGAGCTCACTGGTGCTGCGGCGGGTGTACGGGTTAGGGAAGGCCAGGATGGCCGTGATGCCCGTGACGGCGATCACCTCCAAAACCGGGTACTTCCCCAGTTGGGTGGTCTTCCTCCGCTGACACCAGGCGATGTTGGCCCGGATGAAGAGGGTACCCCAGAGCCCGCCGAAGACCCCCAGCAGTATGAAGGGGACCAGCTCAGCCATGTACCAGGGTGTGTGGTACTCCACGTAGAACAGCACCAGACGGCTGTTTCCAAACGGGTTGATGGAACGCAGGGTGAAGGCGGCCACCAGGGCAGCGAAGAACGATCTCCACAGGGTCTTCAGAGGGAAGTAGTAACTTACCTGGAGAGAGAGAGGAGCACAGAGAGTGTGTGTGTGTGTGTGGTGTGTGAGGGGGGGGGGGGGTG
>OMKK01090537.1:0-12962 GCA_900302305.1 Polymixia japonica
ATATATGACACCTTTTCTTATTTTATTCTATTATATAGTATATACATAGTGTTATAGTCTCATTTAATTCAATACAATCTAGTATACTGCAATGTAATACCCTATATTTGTCCGTAGCACAATATACTACAGTCATACTACAATTAATATGATAACATAGTACCACTTCACTAATATTATTAATAATAACAATAATATGATATATATTAACTTCCAAACATTGCATTGATGACCATTGAATTGTTCATTGTTCAATACCGCATATTTCCACTGGGGGCGTTTTAGATTCGGACCACCGTGCGTCATACAGTAAGTCCCAGCGACGCTCTTCATTCATTGGCCAGCGAGATTTGAAATGCAACGCGGTAGATTGTGACTCAGAACCCAGACAATGCGGAATAAAGAATAACAAGTTGCCTGTATTAGGAAAGCAGTGGGGAAAAAAACAAGCGTACCGATGCTCGTAGGTTTTTGTTATTCAACGAAGGCTTAATTTTCCGAGAGCAGAAAAGGTAGGTAACGTTCGCTGACATTGCGTTAAGACTAAGTTTATGTTCTCATGTATTTTTTTGAATCGCACGACTATGAGCGCATGTGCCTTCCCTGTAAGCGTTGTTCCATAGGACGATAAAGCAAACTAAACTAAACACTAACTAAATAAACTGATCCATTATTGTTACCTGCAGAGACCTAAGTTAGTTTGCAAGTTATCTGAGTACTTTAGTGCATCATCTACTTTGCCATACATTTGCTTTAAAGTCACTATCGAAAACATTCACGATACACTCGTTCTTGGCTGTTTGTCAGCTGGCTTAATAAGTTAACAAAACAACCAAACAACACTGCGATCCAAGTTAACCTATTTTCAAACTGTAGTAAATGTATTGGTGTATCTCTTCTGAAGGACCTTTTAACTTTGCAGAAGACCATGGAGAACGTTGTGCTGAACCTGCACAGCGTATTTGATAATTTGAGCTCACAAATTGACTTCCTCAATGAGAGCGTTGAGCCCCGTAAGTACTGTACTTGGTCTTATTTTGTTGACCATCTGTGTTGCATTGACACAGATACCATAGGTCCTAGTAAGGATGCCTTCCACGTTTTTATATGCATCCTCTTTTCCAGAGTTCATTCAGATGGCACTTAACTTTGATGACTGCCGTCGGAAATGGCTTAGGCTTGAGCAGGACCTGGGGTGTTGCAAGGAGGTCCTTGCCAAAACAGAGACTGAAAAGGGAGCCTTGGAGGTCAAACTCAAACATGCCCGTAATCAAGTGGACGTGGAGATCCGGCGGCGCCAGAAAGCTGAGGCTGACTGTGAGAAATTGGTATGTTAGATAAAGGTGCTGATATTTTCATGCTACACTGTCTTTCCTGTTATTTCACCCACATAAAGAGTAGCTTATCGTTTGTCCTCTGTGTGCTTTTCTGTTGTACAGGACCGTCAGATCCAGTTGATCCGGGAGCTCCTAATCAGCGAGGGCTCCACAAACAGCATCAAGCTGAATGAGGAACAGCGCTCAGCTCTGGCCTTCCTCAATGCACGCTCTCAGGCACCACCAAACCTAAATACCAGCCGACGGTAAGTAATCCACACACATGTATAGTATACCAATGTTTCATATTTCCGTCTCCAGACTGGCCCTGGAGGCCTTCTGGATTTGAAACCTGCCTCATCAGCGCTGTATCAAATACATTACCTGTGTTACCTATGTTTTCTGGTGCTCCTTTGTAGGTTGACACGCATAGATGAGTCTGCCTCCATCTTGTCAGACATCAGCTACGATAAAACGGACGACTCTCTTGTAAGTTCCTCTCTCTTCAGCATTCCTAATTATTAAAAGGGGTGTATAATCCTTTTTTAAAGCCGAGCCTTGTTTGTTTGATCCGTCATAGGATTGGGACTCCTCTGTTGTGAACACGGTGCGACTCAAGAAACGAGAAAAGAGGGTACGTAAACTACGTTTGAGTTAAGAGTAAAGTCTGATCTTGGGTTCACTGGAGGTTTGAGATGTTTGATCCCTTGATTTCAGCGCTCCTCGAGAAATCACATCGATGGCCCTCCAACTGCCTCCAAAAGGTCTCGATCAACCACCAGAAAATCAGAGCGGGTAAGTATATCACACCGTCTCCCGCTCGATTACTTGAGAGACCTGCGTCTACACCTTTTTGTTGTATGTGGCTAGCCTGATTCTCTTTGTCGGTTACAGGGAAATGAGTCCCTTGTGGCCAAGACCACAGTGATGGTACCCGCAGATGGAGGACCTGTTGAAGCAGTCTCTACTATTGAGAGTATTCCTGTTCCCTACTGGACTCGCAGCAGGAAAAAGAGTGGTGAGATTTTTAATATTCCTGAATCCTTGTTGTCATGTTGTTGTTGATGACCTTACAATAAATTGGTGTTAATCATTGTTGTTGAAATTCTGTTTTGGCCCTATTGATGTGCTGACTTGAATGTGCAGTGCTAATTCAAGAATACATTTTACCATGGCTTGGGAATGGTATTGGTATGTCTCTCTCTCAAGCTGTTATTTTTCTCCCATCTCACCTGTTCAGTTGCCATGGAGTGGGACTCTGAGTCTGTCCAGTCTGAGGATGTCTTCAAACAGCCTCACAAACATGAACGTGACATAAGGGCTGCGCCCAGCACGCCACATGGCAATGGAGGTGTCCGTCTTCATGAGTTTGTCTCCAAAACGGTAATATTGCCACTTGTTTGGGAGATATGTTATTACAGAATTAATCTTATTGATTCTTTTTAATAAAGGGCATATTACTTTTATTTTTTGTGAAATTTAATTTTACAAGATCTGTGGCCGTTGTGGTAAGCTCAGTATGAAATCAGCACTTTAAGCAATACACAACGTCTTGACAGATAAACTGATCTATGTATGGTGGTGCGATGATTTATTTTCAGTAATAAATATGATTATGGTCCACCAAACAAACATTGTGTTAAAGTGAGGTTTTGTCGCAAACTAAAGAAGTACTGAAACTGTGTTTTTGTCTCACAATGTCAAAAGGAGGAGGTTTTTATCCCAAATAAAGTGCGTTCCTTAGGATTTGTTGACATGTTTCTATGTGTAAACCCACTAGTTTTACCTAGTCACATTCTGATCCCGTCACAGGTCATCAAGCCAGAGTCCTGCGTACCCTGTGGCAAGAGGATCAAGTTCGGGAAGATCTCGCTCAAGTGCCGTGACTGCAGAGTGGTCACGCACCCCGAGTGCCGCGAGCGTTGCCCCCTGCCGTGCATCCCCAACTTGGGCGGCACGCCTGTCAGAATTGGGGAGGTACGTGAGCGCACGTTTCCTGTTGATTTCGCTATTAATGTTCAGGTGCAGGCATACTATATTATCATTTATTTTCTCTATATCTTTCAACTTCACTGCTGTTTTTTTTTTCTTTTTTTTTCTCTCCAATTTCTTATGTGTCGTATCCAGGGAACGCTTGCCGACTACGTCTCGGTCACATCTCCCATGATTCCTCCCCTGGTAGTCCACTGTGTCAATGAGATTGAGCAAAGGGGACTATATGAGGTGGGTGGTGTTTTTTTCCTGTCTGCCTTCATTTTACACAGAAATAGCGGGGACAGTATGGACTGAGGTCCAAACAGCCCTCTCTCCTGACTGGTCCCTAAGGCCCAGATAGAAATGGGTTTAAAAACCCTCACGATCTGTCCACTCTGCATGGAACAGCCTGCAGAAAGAACTTAAAGAACTTGTTAATTTTAGTGAATTTAAAGGTTGATGAATCCACTGGAAATTGACAATGATTTGGTTAAAGAGTAACTAAACCCTAAAACCACTTTTTTTCAGTTGAAAGACATTGGGGTATGAGGTAGTGTTGGCGATTGATCCAGGTCCAAATCTTGATATAATAGACCTGTTCGCTGTATACTAATAAAACTGGATGTTGCCTTGGGGCAGAAAGCAGAAAAACATTAGTTTTTCTGACAGCTGGCAAGATTAATGTTACCTACCTGATGTGAAATGGGTTCCACACAAACTTTCGTATCCCATCCGTCCATCACTGCCCCAATCCGCTCTCTTTATGGCTTGGAGCCACAACCTTCTTCTATTTGTTTTGAATGGATGAGATCCACTTGGAATACTAAAGAATTTAAATCCTTGCTCACTGCGATTAGCACAGCCTACTGCACAACAACTTCTACGCATTTTCTGATGAACAACACACTTGTGGCTCGCTATGTTTTGTACCTTTTTGCCCCAAAGACACGCGCACATATTTGTCATGACGTCGTTGGCAAATAGGTCTATAGTGCAAAGTTGTTGAATCTATAGAATCTATATTGTAAATATGCGCGGCAACTGCCCTCTAACAGTTTAAATCATGCTATTGCAATTGCATTTTGCTACTGGCTGATCGGTGGTGCCAGCTGACTGGGAGCCAGCTTTCATCAACATGCGCCAACCTTTCTCCACCCAGAGTTAACTTTACTAAGGTGTCTGGCAATAAGAGTTTTTTGGGGTTTATTTTTTCAGGGTCTGGGCATATTTTTTAGAATTTCCGGGTTACATGCACTTCAGCTAAAACAGTGTCATTTAGTTACTCTTTAACTTGATCATTTTAACACTACTAGGTAAAGTATAGCCCTAGTATAAAAGTCAGTCAGTCATATGCTGCAGAGGAATGACTTGGTGTTTCTGATAGTTTCCTTATACTCAATTAGCACCGTGGGGAATGGGTGGTGTTCAGATTAAAAATGAAACAACTTGTGATCGATCTGAGTTGAATAACTACCCCTCCTTCCTTCAGACTGGACTGTACCGTCTGTCTGGCGCTGACCGAACAGTGAAGGAGCTGAAGGAGAAGTTCTTGCGTGGTAAGACTGTTCCTCTGCTCAGCAAGGTGGAGGATATTCACGCTATCACTGGCCTCCTCAAGGACTTCCTGAGGAACCTCAAAGAACCCCTCCTCACCTTCCGCCTCAACCAAGCCTTCATGGAAGCAGCAGGTTTGTGTAGGAGTTAGGTGGTAACAAAATATCTATGGTTGTAACAATTTAGTTATTTGTAATAATTGCCACTTTGTGTGGTTTTCATAAAGGAGTGCAGAATGGTACCCAAATGTATCCATTGAACAGGCTCCATGAGTGTTTCCTGTGCAATTTGTCTTGAGCAGTCAAACTTCAGTCCAGTGGTTGTCTGAAACACTTTTTAGGGGAATAGTGTATGTGTGCGCAAACAGTATTGAAAATCCAGCTCGTTAGCCTTTTTGCATTTGCTTGTTATTTTGGTCAAATACAATTGGTATCAAGCTGTTGCCAATTGTAATAAAACAACACAGCCATTTTCTTGGTCTCCACTGACACATTATTTCCTTTCTTTTCCTCAGAGATTGCTGATGATGACAATAGCATAGCTCAAATATACCAAACCATCAGTGACCTGCCACAGGCCAATAGGGACACACTGGCTTTCTTAGTCATTCACCTCCAGAGGTTTGTAGCCATTTTGTGTTCAGTATATATATATATGTAGCTTTGACATGTGCCATCTAATTTCTGTCGATGCCGACCTGGCTACACATATCGGTATACATTTGCTTTAAAAGTAGTTTAGTAGGAAGTTCAGCCTTCCTGCACATTTTGCTATGCCACAACTTGTATTAATTTGGGATTTGTTGATATTCACTTATAGGCTAAACCTAGAAAATTGATGGACTTGTTAAGTGGATAAGATGGATTGTTACTTTATATTTTAATTTAATTAATTTGACTTTTGTTAAATACTTGTTCAGCATTTTATGAACAACTGTACTGTTTATCCATTTTATTGAATTCAGAGAAAATCAATTAATTTAATAAAAGAACCATTTGCTTGATGATGCTTGACATTGTCTTTGTCAAAGAGACTAAGTTTAATGTAACAACATTTTTCAGAGTTGCTCAGAGTGTGAACACCAAGATGGACATCAGCAACCTGGCTCGAGTATTTGGCCCGACCATTGTTGGTCATTCAGTTCTTAACCCAGAACCCATGATGATCCTACAGGACACCAAACGACAGCCTAAGGTAAGGATGCACAAATAATTGTGTATAACCTTATATCGCAATTTAAATTTTCCACATTTAGCATTCATATAATTTGTCCATGTAGAAAAAATCTAATGTGAAATGTGAACTAGTCAAGATGTGGACAGGATAATGGTGCTCCCAAATTATTAAGGTTAATAATTTTGATTGCTGTATATACCAAAATATTTGTGGTTACAATTTTAGCCATGTAGCCCCAGCCTAAGGTAAGACCCAGCCATCATTACTACTACAGAGAGACCACCAAAATCGGCCTTTAATACGTAATGATACAAATTACAGAACTGCAGCAGCACCATGCTTTGTATGTTCACGCATTGATTAATATAAATTTCTCACTTGAGTTCTAGCTCGAGGGTGTTTCACTACCAGCTTTGACTCTCTGTTGGATGATGAGGCAATTCCATGAAATGCCTTTTCTGGGGTTTTTCTTTCTTTTCTTAATTTGATCATTCTTTACAGGTTGTTGAGCGTCTGTTGGCCCTGCCTTTGGATTACTGGAACCAGTTCATGATGGTGGAAAACGAGCAGCCTAACTCAGATCACATGATCATTCAGAACGCAAACTGCTATTCTACCCCTGATATGAAAAGTAAGAGGCTAAACAAGCTAGGCGATATCTATACATTATATTCACTTTTACTTTTAATATTGGTTGTATCAATTTCACACCGATTAAGCCTGAGAGCCGAATTTCTTGGGAGGTTGCGATTGTATAGTAATGATAAACTCTGGTCATTGTTTCAGTGAGCATGCTGGGACCTCTCACCACCCCAGAACACCATCTTAACAAAACCCCCTCCTCCAGCTCCCTGTCTCAACGCATGAAGTCCACCCTGACACCAAGGTAAACACACAAGTCAAGGAGACTTCCTGCTCTGGCTTTCACACTATTTTATCTATTACACTTTTTATTATTGTTATTTGTGTTTGTTTTTTTTTGTTAATCAAATGATCCTTAAAGATCAAACTTATTTCCCCCTAAATATTAGATTCAGAATATGTCTGTCTTCCTGTACAGGACTCTTATCTATCACAATGTCCTAATATACTTAATTGTACCTTGTTTTTATTGACTGCCTCTTCATTTGATCAAGTGTGATGATGTGAACTCTGTATTGCAGATTTATCAACAAGAGCAAATCAACAGTGGGATTATCTCGCCAGGGAAACTTCTTTGCATCTCCGCTCCTAAAATAATCCACAACAGCCTGGAGTAATTCAGCCTCTTTACATACACGGCAAGATGTAGCAATAATTTGCTTACCTTTTCCTTCCAATAACTACAAACTCCTCATTTTAGTCTTCCTCTCCATACCATAACTTTCGTTTTTTATATTATACAATGGTATGTTTTGTATTTTTATGTTTTTAAGTGTTGTCATTTCTAACACATAATAGGTTTTTAATCTGATCGCTTTTACTTGTCATACGATTCTCTCCAATATAACGTTGTAACATATGACCGTGTACTACTTTGATCATAGGTTAAAAAATATACTCACAACTTTAGGGTTACTTGCTTCAACTCATGTATCACTCAGAAGTTGAAAAACCAGCTTAAGCATTTCATTCTAGAACTTAGTTGCACGCAGGGTGGCACCTAGCATGATCATCAGTTTTGATGTTTGTTTTTGATGTTTGTTTGTATGTAATCTTATCAATAAGAAATGTATTGAGCTGTTGAATTTCTATCCTTAGAGAATCGTACCATTAATTTTTGATTACGAATTCCATTTTCTTTTCATGCAAGTAGCTGCGAAACTACAATCTCTTTGTAGCTTTACACATTTGGCAATATGACCTCAAGGAATAACCCCTTCAGCTGGTTCATCTACGTAACCATCTATGCAAGCATGATTAGGAGTGTTGTGTTATATGCTGCTCACATTGATGTCTTGAGAAGGGGAAAAATGACTTAACTTAATTTTTCTAGTGATTGTTCTGTACATTGCTCCCCAAGTGGTCCTAAGAAACTTCACTTGTTATTTTCACCGACTGATCTGAACGTTGACACACTGTTTTACTCCATGTAGAACTGTTTATTTTTCTGGGCATTGTTTATATAGTTTGTTGATTCTGCAGCAGTCCTGTGCAGAAGGCAATTATTTTATTAGATTAGCAACTTTAGAAATTGTGGCATTTTAGGATTTAATGATTCCAACCCCTTTTGTACGTATACACTTTCTATATGATTCAAGGAATTTGTAAAATACATTTCTAACATTTACAAAAATGTCTCGGCTGTCCTGTTTCTGGAGTGCTGGAGTGGTCTCCTGTTAACTGTTAAGTATCTGGATCTCTGGTGGTAGGAAAACAAGCTTGTGGGATCCAGATAGATTACAACCTGTTTGGTGGTTGGTTTTACCTTATATGTAGTACATTCATAATTAAGTTCATAAATTAATTTGTAAGCTATTTACACCTGAAGTGAGTGTCAGCTCACAGCACATTTATTCCACAGTGAGTTTCAGCTATAAATTAATAATTAAGAAAGCTCAAGTATACTGTAACTAGAAATGGTAAATGGACTGCATTTATATAGCGTTTTTCTAGTCTACCGACAACTCAAACCGCTTTACAATACATGCCTCACATTCACCCATTCATACGCTGATGGCAGAGGCTGCCATGCAAGGTGCCAACCTGCTCATCAGGAGCGGTTAGGGGTTCGGTGTCTTGCTCAAGGACACTTCGACACGCTCTCTGGAGGATCGAACCAGCAAAATGATACCATTCCATCCTGGCCAATGCACTCTGGGCATTCGTGATACTACTCAATGATGAATTCCTTATACCAGGTTGTTTTAAACTGGTTATGGTTATTCTGACTAAAAGTGTAAAGGCAGTGTTTAAAGACGGTATGTTGTGTTCAGGTTGAACATAAGCAAAAGGTGGTCAGATTGTATATTGGTAGTGTCTTTGGTACAAAAAACAGTCTGGTTCAGAAAATATCCTATTGTATCTGAGCTGAGATGTAAACATGTAAAATCAAAATCTAGGATGTGGCCAAAGAAGAGGAGTGTTCTTGATGTAGTCCTGAAAGGCTGGGTTTGATCCCCACTTCTTCATGGCCTGCTTCTCCAGGATGGGGATACCGCTGACATGACGTAGCAGGAACCAGACAAAGAGAGGCGACACCACACTCAAGTACTGGGAACCTTGCATCACAGATGAGGCTGAAAGCCAGAGACCTGACCACTGCAAGATCTCTCCAAAGTAGTTTGGGTGTCGGCTGTAGGCCCATAGTCCACTCTGGATAAACTTTCCCTGGATGGACAAAATCATTTTTGGTGATACTATTTGAATACCCAAATACACTGGTTTTTATAGGCACTGAATGATGCATTTGATGCCCCAAGCTTCCCACATACTCCCATCAGTCCAGTTTAAGATAACCCATCATGAGGTAGATATACTTACAGCATTATCTGGGTCACGTTTGAAGAGCCACTTCTGCTGGTCAGCAATGGCCTCAGTGGCAAAGCCAAGGCCCCATAACCCCCAGCCAATATAGTCCCTCATACCCAGAGGTGCATCTTGATTCTCAGAGTTCAGCATGAGGGTGGGCAGAAGGGTCATGAATACCCACACAGCTGGTAAAATAATTAAAAATCAGTCTCTGTCAACTCGCCTTGCCCTGATACTTACACACAAACGTATCAACATGCATCGAAATTACCTCTGATATAGGCAGCAATCATATAACCGTCCATAGAAACAATGCATTATAAGAGCCAGAAACTAGACAGTGATTTATGTGAGTCCCTCCCTTCAAGATGCACTGAGCTGAACAAGGACTATGCTAATGAATGGCTGAGCAAAGAAGGTGCCCACAATGGTTCCATGTACCTTGAATACTCCAATAAACAAAGAAAGTCCCTGGGCTGTCTCTGACATTGTTAAACCGGCGGTCATGGCCGTCCTTCAGGATCCGCATGAAGAGGAATGTCCCCAGCCTGCAAAAAGAACACGGTTATCACTGTTCGGTCACATTAACCAAAGCATTATTCATTAACTCAACTTTAATGCCTCACATTCATTGGTTCTACAACACTGAACACGCCAAGGACCCTCTATATCTTAGCATAACTATGGAATAAAGAGTTAACTTCATACAATGAGATAGAATTGAAGAAACTCTACATTCTTATGTTAGATTGCACTGTGGGGGCATGTTAATTTTCAGTGTGTGACATTGGACGGGGTCAATACTGCCTTGCTTACCTGAGTCCCCATGCTGTCACCAACCCAGTCTGCACATTCTGACGAACATGTCCAGCCCCTCCCCACAGACGACTCAGGTGTGCAAGTAGTATAAATGTGCCGGATCCTAAGCAACAAAAAAAAAAAGGACAAATTCAGACACAAGGTTTTGCATACGTCATTTTGGGCATGGGCATGGTGCATGGCTCTAACTACCAACTATCATACTTGTTGCAGAGTAAGGCGTGTTCAATAAATCTTTTACCCAGGAAACTACAGACAATTGGTTCCAAAGTTCAAGGTAAAATATCCAGGCGCACAGATCACAGTGGAGAATCAGAAGAGGACGAGTGAAGGAGAATTGTCAAGGTGATTCATTTTTTTTGAATTACAAAGAAATAAGTCACTGGTATTTACAGGTAAGTTAAATAGTATTGCAAGTATTACAAGAAATAGGAATGATTGACTTGATTATTGATTGCAATTAGGTCTAATTGTGCATGGTCCTCCTAACCCACTATGGAACAAATTTTAATTATCTGAATTTGCATAAAGATCTTATAAATGTCATAGCAATTGACTATTAAATACTGAGCGCAATAGTCTAATTATTTAAGCCGGGATACTATGTAACCAAATTTCATAGGATCAGATCATCGCTCTAAAGGCATTCACAGTTATACTAAGCTGTTACTGCTGTTCTAACGCTTTGGACCTTTGCGCTTTACGCATACGTATAGTACTGCAATAACAGAGGCATTATAAATTGCGTTACAATGTAACCAAGACTGGCTCGACCATCAAACCTCGCCGTTGCAATGATAGATCTGACATAACTAGTCTGCTGGTAAAGTTCAGCTAAGCAGATTTAGCCAGGTTCAACGTGTTGCTTCTTAAGATGAAGGAGGAGCTCTTGAGCCGTTTCACAACAAGGCTGTTTTAGACAAGAGGTTTTGTAATGGTGACACTCAAATGATTATAAACACGTGTTTGTAAACATTCCATTTTAACATTTCATACTGCTACGATAGAGCCTAACTATGGTTTCAGATAAGGCTAGAACATTTAGCTTTTCTGACGAATTTACACCGAGAGGCTGAGTTAAATGGCTAAATACGTTCGATTGCAAATGCTACAAAACAATTAAGATCGTGGTCAGAAATCTGGTTTCCGAATTGAACAGCAATGTTTTATTACCTGCCAAATCATAGAACTTTTCGGTTTTGAAAGCTGCTGCTATGGCCCAGCCAGCCCACTGAATACACAGGTCGGTGATCGCACATTTGGCTAAAGTGCTTCCCATAATCATGTCCAGCAGCTCCCGGAGTAACAAATGAAACTGGTATTCTATCATTAGACCACCCCTTTCCCCTAAAGAAATACACAGTCCGGGTAAAGTTCATCCACTTCAAATCTAGTAGGGGGAGTGGCTTGACCTCTGGAACTCTGGGTTTTGTAGTCATTAGAACCCAATTGGAAGAATTTATCATTGCATTTGGTGAAATTGAGTTAATCTTTCAAAACGAATCAAGTACTTCTAATGCAAATGTTAAACCCCCTCAGGCATGCAACTGCAAACTTATGTTTGGTTTATAAATTATGAAATACTGTATGTAAACATTATACGTGTGCTATTGTATGTTGTAACATATTATTCCATATCCTTTTATCTTAGGAAAAGACAGAGACAACCATTACAAGAACAGAGAAAAATATGGCAGAGGGCAATAGTCCAAAAGGCACTGCTGGTGTCTTTGCTAAAAAAGTCCAAAGGCAACTGAGTAGAAGCAAGGAAAAGGTATTATCACATTCTGCAAGTTCTCCTATCCCCAGAAAGTTTTACCCCCAATTCTTTTTTAACATTGCTTTGACTTATGTGCTTGTTGTACAGGTATTGCAAAGGCTGGGAAAGACTGTGGAGACCAGAGACGAACAATTTGACTGTTGTCTGCACAAATTTAATGACCAGCAGGTAATCACTGTAATAGTGCTGCTTAAATACTACAAATGGAAATTAACATTTTATTCTGCAGCAACATGTTTTACTGTGCATGTGTAAATACTGTGATGATTTGCTACATAACTGCACTCAGTAAAACTCTCATCATAAATGTAATAAATCAAAACGCTGTTGATAACACAAGTTCTGTCTATTTCAGACCGATGGGAACAGAATATACAAGGACCTGAAGGTGTACCTTAACGCCGTCAGAGGTGAAAAATGACTTTGTTTGTAGATGTGTTGCAAATCTGTAGATCATGGCTTCCACCGTCTCAGAAAGCCACATCACAAGCAGAAGATAAATTCTGTTCATCTCCCACAGACATGCGTGAAGCTTCAAGACGTCTGTCCCAGTCTCTGTTTGATGCTTATGAGACTGACTGGGCTGGAGAGGAGGACCTGGGTGCCATTGTAGAGGTCAGCTATGATCACCAGTGATAGTGAAAACCCATACCACTCATACCACTGTACTGTTTAGCTAGCTAGCTTCTATCTATCTATCTATCTATCTATCTATCTATCTATCTATCTATCTATCTATCTTTTTAAATTATTAATACAATGTTTATGATGCCTTAATCAGGGTGAAGACCTCTTGTGGAATGATTATGAGGTGAAGCTGGTAGACCAGGCAGTACGCACCATGGAGTCCTACATAGGACAATTCCCAGATGCCAGGGTAACACAAGAGTAAA
>OMKK01090538.1:0-17879 GCA_900302305.1 Polymixia japonica
TGATTCAAATGAATGGGTCAGGCTTAGAGCTTGGTGACGAGCTGATCATTTGAATCAGGTGTGTTGGAGCAAGGAAACATCTAAAACATGCAGGGCAGTGGGTCCCCAGGACCAGGATTGAGATTCACTGCGCTAGTCTGTTTCCCTCGACCGCTGCCTGTTCCTCTGACCTGCTTGCCTGCCTGTGGCCCTGATCTGGACTGTCTGACCACTCTCTTGCCTCGTTAGTCCTACTTGCCCCGCCTGCCTCTGCCAGGGCTTGTGTGTGTTGTGGTGTTGCTGTGTTTTGTGTGTCTGTGTTTCAGTGTTACAGGTTCCTGGTTGGGTGGAGTTGGAGGCCATCAGGGAAGTGGAGGCAGCTGGCCACTGTCTCCCAATAGGTTATAAAAGACCTGCCCCATCCTGGCAGAAGGGCGGCTCCCTCTCCCATTGCACCACTCTGTGTTATGTTGGAGTTGCTCGGTGACATTCTTTTTTTAAATATAAATTTCATGACGTAGATAAGTCCTAAATGGTCGACTCTATGTCAGCATTGGCCTTGCAAGACTCAGGCTGATTTAAAACAGTAGGTGGCGTGTTGAGCTATTTTCAACCTAAGAAATGACGATTTTTATAAATTTGGTGTCAATGTCAATATTAACACCAGGATTGATGTGTTTCATCACAGTACAGTCATATAATTTAATTTACAGCTCAAAAAACATGTGTACAGTACCTTAAACAAAATTAATCTGTTAAATAAAATTCCTTTGTTTTAGTTAATCCCTCGCGTTTGTTTCTCTCATTTGCTATGGTCTCAGAACCGGGCCATAACCCCATATGGGGAAAAAATGTCAGTTTGTCCACAGGCAGGAGTATAAACTGAACACAAATGGAACAGGACAGCTGATGACTACACAGTCAGCAATGCTAAAATAATTCACATTAGACTATAACCTCTGGAACTGAATGAGTATCCATGTGACACACTTTACTGAAGGTATTTAGTCAAGTCCTTTGTCGCATGCAGATTTCACCATAGCCTGGATGCTGTGTCCTTCCACACATTTAATTGGTCCTGAATTTAACGTGAAATGGATGGTCAAATTATATAGAATCAGCAATCTCCCAAAAAAATAGTAACAGACAACAACGGACAACTTTTTTCTTTTCTTTTTTTTTTTGCATTTTTGACTTTTTTTTTTATGTATGGAAACATGTAAAACCCAATACTTGAAGAAAGCTTAAGCAGTTTGTTCCTAAAACCCTTTTGGAAAAAATATTCTAACTGTCAAAAAGAGCCATCCACCACCTCACAATACGCAAACATGGACAGAGAAATTGTAATCCAATAATTTAGCTAATGGGCATATTGACAGGTGGCCTTTCTGCAGGAACAGGTCAGCACTAGAGCTGTGAATTTCACTGAAGAGCTTCATGTGTTGCTCTAATGAGACACCACTGACAGGAGGAATGGGGAGGTGATGTACATGACCCATGGAAACATTTTGAGTTGTCTTCACGCTGCTGTAAGAAATTAACTGAGCTTTGACCTATTCCTTGATAAAATGGAGACAGAGGCGAGGAGAGACCAGAGGCCCTCCAGACACCTACCTCTTATTCATGAATATTTATAATATTCCTAAAGAAGTTCAGGTCAGCAGAATTTGACAATATCTTATAATCAACATTGGAGCAATAGGTTAATAACTGTAGTGTGTTTTTTGTGTCTAATCTGCTAGGTTAAACAGAATGTCCTGGTCAGAGCCCCGAGGAATCAGTCCAACAAAAGTCATGATGACCAATTCCCCATATAAAATATGACAAGATAAGTTATGCCTGGCTTGTCTGTGGTTGACTTCGAAGGAAAGGCTTAAAATATAAAACACAAAGACAAAGCAGTGTTGTGACTGATCGTATTTATGTACATCTAGGCCCAGTGACCGTCCAGTCTATAGATGTGTGCAGTGGTCAAAAAGGAATATGAACCTTCAATAGTCCTGGAAGTTTGAAATAATACAAATGAATGTTGGAACAGCAGTAACTCTAATCTTGGCTTTGAACACAGAACAGACTGGCTCCGTTGTGCTGCCTTCTCATTATACCAGGCCATTCTGCTGACTGACAGAACTGTAAAGTGCCACCCAATCAGGACTCCATATTTCATTTCCCCTTTCGGTCCTTTCTAACCACTACAGTATATTAAACCAGAAGTCTGGTGCCTGATTTTCAAAGAGACTATTAAATCCAGGAAATAGAACATGATTTCCTATTTAAAATTCATAACAGGGCAACACTTAAGTAATTTAAATCCCTTCCACCGTAAGAGTAGTTGATATCTGCAACAGATTGAACAATTGTATCTTAACTGCTTCAAACCATTTCATTTCAGTTTGATAATGTGCAAACTCATTCATTGCACTGCATAGTGAGTGTTTTGTCTTTAAAAGGTTTGCCAATCAAAATACCTGCCTCCACACTGTGTTACTGCTTGTAATTTAATTTACTGGACCTTCTAATTCAGTCTGACTGAAAAAAGGTTGTATAAGAAAATTGAAGCTGCTTTTGTGCATATTACTTCTCCATTATTGATAATAATCTCCCATTGTCTCTGTTCATAAATGTCCCCATCATATTCTCCCTTTCGTGCAAATCACGAGTTGGAATTTGAATCGAATTGGCCACACCCCACAGGAGGTAGAATTGAAATTGAATTTTAATTGAACATACCTAGGAAGCCTAGGTAACACATAGTTCATCAGATGTATACGCAATTTCCAATCATTGACTGTAAATATGGACAAAATGACAGCTCCCCAAAAGTGAAGTCAAAATATCTTGATCGCCCCCTGGTGGCTGGCTGCAGTATAGATCATAAATCCCGCCTCCTCCTGAACTGAACTCTGTACTACGATGACAGCCCCCTCAACTATAGTCCATATAACTCTGTAGAATAGCATGTACATTAATGCTGTATATACCATATATATTATATTTATTTACACCTACCGTATACATATATCCGTATAGACCTGCACATACTTATTTTTTTATACTTATACCTATTTTTTATACCTGCATATAACCCACTGCATACCTGTACATAATATATCTTCCTGTACATATCCCCCACTAGTTATACTGCTGGCCAGTATGACTACTCCCATACCTGTACACAATACCACAACTTTGTACATACACCTGATTTCTGTCATACATATTCTCACTTATATTATATTTTTTACCTAACTTAATCACCTGTACATTGTATATTGATTATTTGCACTTACTCACTTACTCTGGTTGGATGCCAAACGTCTTTTCGTTGTACTGTACTTGTGCTGTATAATGACAATAAATTTGAATCTAATCTAATCTAATCTAATCCATGTTAGCAAATGGGACATGGGCCTTGTTCTATGGTAACGGCACGATAACTGCTGCACAACCCGACCTGCACAAAGGGGCGAGGGCCCACTCATCACTGCTTGCAGCTTTAATTATTATTATTTTACACCATTGCATTTTTGAGGGGCTAGGGATGCTTGAAAACTCAGGAACGTCGGTACGCACGTCAGAACTGGTGAAAATTGCAATGTTCTGTAGTGATTGGGCTGAGGCATGGCCAGTGGGCTCCAAACACAGGCCATGTTTGGGATAAAGTTCTTTTGATGTTCATGAAATTCGGTGGGATCATTGCTCTCATCATTCTGGACATAATACTTTTTTTTTTAAACTTTTTTCACCTGACAGGAAGTCAGCCATTTTGGATTTCTTCCACCATTAACATTTTTTTTACGAACACGTGTTCGAGGCCTTTAGGATGCACAAAATCTCACGAAACTTTGCACCCATGTTCAAACTACAATGTATTGTGCGTTAGTTGGCTGAATAGTTTGACACCTCATAAACGATTGTTTGTGTCAACACATCACGTTCGTGTCCAGTTGCACCAACTCTCAAACTTGTTACAAGTTACGCATAACGTATCCATAAGTAACAACTAGATATTTACACAAGCCCTTTGATTCCATCAATCAATTCATTTAAAACAACAAACAACCCCATCCTTGCCAACGTGTCTTGCAAGATAGATTACATCAACTGGATATTTCTGATGATGCTGATATGTAAGCTGTGGAACGACCTCCCCCTACAGATCAGAGCGGCCCCCGTCTCTGTCCATTTTTAAATCCAGGCTTAAGACTCACCTGTATACATTAGCTTTTAATAAAGTCTCAGTTTTTTATTGATCGTTTTAATGTTTTCTTGATGCTCTTATTGACTATGTTTTATTGGCGATGATGTTTTATTGATGATGACGCTTCTTTTAGTGATCATGATGCATTTAGCAATGTTTTTAGGATGTGTACAGCACTTTGTGGCAGCGGTGGTCGTTTTTAAAGCGCTTTACAAATAAAGTTGAGTTGAGTTGAGATGTGAGACATGAGATGTATAATCAATCGTAAACAATGGACAATACCCGTTGATATAGGCACACCACTCGAGTGTTAACAGAAGTGAGATGTGCTGCTAGCATTATCCAAATATTTTTACAAACCTGTCCACAACCAGTATATCCTTTGGAGTCCTTGTGACTTTAATTTTCGGACGAATCCTGCCTTAAAATACGACCAAACGTCTAGGCTTTTTTAATTCCTTCAGGGTTTGTTCGTCATGCTCTCTATTTCCAAGGCTGGTGATATTTCTCATTAGCTCACGTTACAATGTAATGATAATGCATTAGGCACAAGACTCCGTTTGCCAGACCCCTCCACCCCCCTAAAACCTTTCTCATTGGATCTAGATGAATCACATAGGTGACTTATTTTGGGCTCAAAAAGGCAAATTTCACCAAAAGGTGACATGTTTGCACCCCTGAGAGATTCATTTCAACCGGGCATATGTTGAAAGGTGAACAAATTAAATAAAGTCAAATAAAATAAAAAATAAATAAACACACCAAGACTAAAGATTAGTCACTGTTTTACTCACAAAAACACATCGTTACTGTCAAGTAATCAATGCAACACAAAATCGTAAGAACAAATTCTGAAACATAAACATATCCAACTATTTGTAATAAAGTAGTTTCAGATGATTATTTACAAACTGCGGTTAATGTCATTCCTATGAAACCCTCTCAGGCGCTCATTGGTCAAGTAGATGCAGGATTCAATACATCGTATGGAGGACAGTTCAGTTTCCCTTTGCTATTCCTTGTCTCATGTCATTGTTGCTTGCTGTGCATGACTGTTCAACTAGAATGCTATTCAATGAATCTTCTTTATCCATGTCGTCTAACTATTTCATACTATACATAAATTACTTTGCCTTAACATCAACTAGGCTATGCATAGCATCTTGGACAACGCAACAAATCTATTGGTCCTCCATATCCTCAGACAGTAGAACAGGATTCAAGGGTGCATTTAGAGAAAGATTACTTCCCCCCGGTGAGTTGACACCAATGATAGAATGTCATGTTGACATGTGGCTTCAACAGTTCCTGCCGCTGCAGCGAGGACAGTATCACGCTCACTGGAACACAAAATTAATAGAATCTGGCAGTATGATTGCTGTATAGCTCTTCTCAGCAAATTCAATTCCCAAACAGGAGGAAACAGGAGGAAACAGGATAATGGATGGCCTTGTCTTACACTCAAGGTCTACTGATTGTGTCTTTTTTTTTGTCATTCACAACCCAGAGCTGTGTCCATCTTCAAAACTAGTTATTTTCCCCTGTCAGACATGAAAGCGGACGCGCTCTGTAGACAGACATATGGAGAGCGATGGAAACACGTAACACGAGGCAGGGCAGAGCAAAAGGGGCCCACAAAGCATCGACGTTAAAAAACAACAACAGGGTTGTCACACAGATCATTGACTGTAAACTTCATTATGTGTTACATGTTATGTTTCGCAGGTGCTTTTTTCTGCCAAGGCAGGACAGATAGAACAAATTGTTGTCAATGTTTGTTGTTTTGCTTTTTCCCGAGGATGTTTGGTACATGTTATGTGCTTGTAGAGAATGAGCAGCCCTGTAGGTTTTAGGCTATGGAACTAGGTCTTAATAAAACAGACAAGACTGTGGAGACTGGTTTCGTTTCAGGCCTTCTCTAGCCTCGATCTGCATAGGCAATGGGGTTAATTAGGAAAGCCACTTTACTGATGTGTTTCAAAGGATGAAATTAAAAATTAACCGACAGTCCTTTCATGCCAGTGGAAGAGCATGGTGGATAAACAAGGAAGAATGCCCTGTCCCGGTTAAGCACTCTCACAGAAAGGATTCTGCTGTTCCCATGAAATAACTAGGAACAGAAGTAATACAGCACAGATGTTGTGATCAAAGTGAGTTGTGTTCTCTCTCTAACATACATTTCTAAGAAATTGCCTTATGAAAAGTTTTTTTTTCCATGCAGTGGGGGTGTACTGTGTACACCGAAAGTAGTACAAGTAGTGAAAAGAAAGTAAAGATAGTAAAGTAAAGGCCACTTTTAAAGCTTAGTCGATGTGGTAGCCCTGTCTACACCATCGTTTATGCCATGATCAACCATGCTCTTAGTGTACTTTTTCAGTCTAGTTTAGTCTAGAAGCTAATGTTGTTAATGATGCAAAAAGCCCAACAATGTTGTTAATGTATTTTGTATCATATCACATCAGTGATTTTAATGGCCAATCTGCACACAATAAGAATGTTCCTTTATCACTCCGCAAAATTACTGAGGGGCATGTCTATTTGTATATATATATATATATATATATTCTATTTATATATCACACACTATTCCCACCTACCAGAAACAAAATATCACAAAACACAACGCAACACACGCGTAACGTTATACAGATGTACCGCCCAAAGTCATTGTAATTTGCATCAAATACTCGATAGTGTCAATACGGACGGTTATAGAATTATCAGAGGACCTCAGAACTGGCTGAAAACAGAAGGTTATTTCAGCTGGAATTATTATCTGCTTGCCTGGTAAAATTCACTGACATTCACTGACACAAAGACTGACTTATGCTGGTGAAAATTAGATTACAGGACTGACGTGATGGTTAAAAGTCCATTAGAGGATGCAGCTACATCCCATTTCAAATTGTTAGTATTATAAACGAATATAATAAACCTGGTAAAATTGCAGCTAATTAAAAGGTAATGGTAATATTGATTAAGTGTGTGTTTCTGACTTATAATCACCTTTTGTAGACATGCATGTTTGATTCCCATACTGAAAATGTGATCATTAGCGTGGTCAGGCATGAAGTAAATAAACTTTAAATTTAGATAGAACATAGATTTGAACTGTTAACCAGGCAAGTTGATAAAAAAACAAACACATTGTTGTCTACAGTGAGCGCCTGGGGGAGAACAGTAGTTTCAGGTGGTGGGAGGTGGAACAGTTTGACTTACCCAGCAAACACGCTCCTCTGGGGCCTCTGGGGCCACTGCAGGCAATGTTTGTACATAGTTACTAACTGATCTAATATTGATAAACACTAAATTCCTTAAATGTCTACAAATGTACAAAAAAAACCCCAAACAAACAGGAGATTTACCAGAATATAAATGGTTTATTTGGCAACACTGAACTGAAGTTAATAAGGCCGTTTGACCTTTTTATTTTGAGGAATCAAAATAAATGATTTTTAAGCATACAGCATTTTAAAACACCGCAGATAGCTCAAACAATCTAAATTAAACTAAACGAAACAAAGTGCATGAGGGAGGCGTCTAACACAAAGACAAATATGATTACAGTGAACATGAGGTAGAAATGTAATACAAAGAAAATGATGAATAATAAAAGTGTATGTATGTATGTAGGTAGGTAGTTTATACAATGACCCTTCAGAACACTTCAGACATTCACAAATAACAAACTATGGAGTGACAATTGGCACATAATCAGGAGAAAAAGAAATTTAAACACAACTCACTCAAAGAGTTTGGTTTTTACAGCTTGTGTCCTCTTGGAAAGTGCTGCCTTCCAACTACACAAAACTTGTGTATCACCTCAAAGGTGTGCGTCAGTTCAGCAGGATAGTCCAGGTTCAAGTTGTAAATAAGAGCAAACCCTTTGCCAGGCTTGGTAGCTCCCACAGCACTGCGCGGCCGTAAGGACAATCCTTCCACTTCACTCAAGTCGCTGTACTTCATGGTAAAAACTCCCACTGTGGTATCCTCAATGCCTTCCTGGATAACAGCTTTGTCTGCAGTCTGGAGGAAACAATACTCTTTTTATTTTATTTGGAATATGGACATTGGTCTGGAATGGTGTCATGTTTTTGGTTTAAGTTCTAATATGGACACAAAATGGTTATAACAGAATTAACTTTGTACAACGCTACACTGAACGCAACACAATTTCTGCTCTCAACAATACGTCAGTTGGACCACATAGGGGTGCAGCCAGAATCTTGTATTGTTAGCCACTGGGCAGATCAATGGTAGTTGCTTGGGAAAGGGAGAGGATTTCTCCTTTGATTCACCTAATCACCATTGCTATATTCTCTTTTACTATCAATTTGTCATAATTTTACCCTGAATTGATACCTGACGTGAGCAGACATATTTCACAATCCAGTGGAGGATTCTGGGAAGGAGTCAGGAGTTCGACCAGCTTGTTAGCTTGACGAGGTTTTTTGGGGCTAAATGTGGGAGACTAAATTATTAACTATACACCCGTTTAGCTCTGGGTGCAGTTCACTTGAGACTTGTCCCCTCAATAATTTAGCTTGTTAAGCCTTTTATTAAGATCTCCATCAAATATTGATGTCACCCTGGGATCTCTTGCAACTTTCCTCCCTTTCCAATCACAGCTATGGAGCAGTTACAGTAACTGACAGCTATTATAATAATCCTATTGAAATGAGAGGCGCTGACAAGTAGGCCTGTCACAATAACTACTTTTGTTGGACAATATATTGTCCCAGAAATAATTGCGATAAATGATATTGTCATTTTAAGACCATTTTATGCCACTGATATAATTATAATATAATAGCATAATAATGTACAACTTTTCAGTTCAAGTAATGAACTTTTAATTCATAAGAATATTCAGACATTGGAATTGGAATGTGAAAAAAATATTAAAATATCCTAAATAAATAAAACATAAAATAAAACAACACAACCAAAACAATAAACAAAATGAACTCTCAGGCTCTATAAACAAAAGTTGTTAGTTGTATAAGATGTATTGGCACTTTTCGTTGCTACTGTTTTTAAACAAATTCGACAGCCGTTCACGTTAACGGGCTCTTCTCTCTCATTCGCCTTAAACACCAAATGTTCCCACACCGGAGCTGTGCAACGCGGCTTTGAAACCAAGTCCATTTGGAGTTATTCTTCCAAACATTCTGGCTGGAATTATGTAGTCGTCAGGAAAAACACATATTAGCCTCGAGTAACACGTTATCTTCACTTCACCCGTCGCTGTCCGCTCTGTGTGTGTGTGTGTGTGAGCCCCGCCCTCGGTGATACTCCGACACAGAGAGCAGACCAGAGGACAGAAGCAGAAATTACAGCAAAACGTGGTACAGAACTCTCAGTATCGTTTTCTTTCTATTCATTCGGCTATTAGGCGCTGCGAAAAAACGCTTAGGCCAAGTCTTATAATGGTAGAGAAAACCCTGCTGTTTATTCTGGCATCATGTTGACTAAAATGTTGGTGACATTCCGACGTAAACAAACACGCATGTAAATACAATGGGCAATATCGAGGTCAGCAAAAATGATTGACGTCATGTCCATATACCGTATGATATACCGTCGATAATGTAATTATCGCGACAGGCCGACTGACAAGTCAATTGTTTGAACCACATCAAATGTGTATTTTGCGTGTTGCCCTGAAACCATCTGATGGCGGGCTTCAGTTATGCACCTGGACATAAAACAAAAGAAAGAGGAATAGAGTGAAGAGTACATCAACTAGTATCACATCAATGATGTTTTTCCCATTAAGCGTGGCCAGTCAGTGGAAATGTACACAAATTGAGAATGCATTAACCTTCCTACTGGCCACACTGGACTCCCCACTGCTTCACGAAGGAACCTGAACTGACCATTACCCTCTTCTGACATTTAGTGTGTAGTAAATGCATGTAAGAGCAGAATGGCACACAGCCCTGAGTATCATGTTGAGAATCATAAGCCAGGGCAATTATCTCTGTATGCTTTCTACTGCAAACATGCCATTTTCCAGCATGGCCTTAAATTATGTTCCAGAGGAAACAAGCCTTTTGAAAATCTTTCATGAATTCCTTTTGCCTTTTGTATGTAGGCCTTATTTTACAGTCATACACCTGCTCTGTTGCGGCATGAAACTGACACCACACGGTACTCCGCAATTCCTCTTTTGTGGGGGTCTTTTTATTCCCATTCAACGTAGTTGGAACATGAACAACTCTTGCAAATCAACAATACGACAAGGCCTGCTGTTCAGATACCACCCTCATCCACATCCCCCTCGGACTGGACCCGCTCGGTGCCACACAGCTCAGCAAGCACAATGCCAAACCACCTGGGAACAGTTGGGAAGGGGGAGGGAGGGCGTCAATATTGATCGTAATAAGTATGGCAAATCACCTCTAGAGTATTTTTAGATAGGAGCCATATGACTGGGGAGGAAGCGGGCTGTTTCCATGAATGAGGAATGTGACATTCGTCTCTCTCTCTCCCTCCCAGACGGACCCGACCACGACTCTGAAGCATATGCAAGGCCCTCCCCTGAGGGACCGTTAATTATTCAACCCCCTGCATTCCTTGTACCCTCCCTCCCTCCCTTTCTCCCTCTATCCTCTGTGCCCTCTACAAGAGAACGCCACTGAGTGATTGAATTGTTTGTTGATGGAACAATCCCCACCATATTTAACTGGCAAGCTACTGGCCATAAATCAAGGCAAAAATATCCGCTACCTGAATGCAGTGATTAATGTAATTTAATATCCTTATGTAAATGCCTCTTGCCCCGGTGCACCACAGACTCTTGTTGAAATGGCACGCTGAAACGGAGTACCATGCAGTGTAAGACAAGATTGAGAACTGCGTTTTACCACTTATCAAGAAAGTTGGGGAGTTTGGCCCAATGTCCTTGTCAGTCTTGTTCCAATACGACCAATCTGATAATTTGGCTAAATTATTCTGACTTCTCTGTGTTTAAATGACATTTCTAAGACATTTCCTTTGTATGAATGCGTAATGTGTTTTAATGTGGGGTCATAGCATGGCAAACACAGTAGGTCATTTGTCAACCTTTGCAGGAATTCTTGAATTCATTTCAATTTTTTCTTAGCCATGAAGTTTGAGATGAGAAATGAGAGAATATGCTGACGTTGTTATATTATTCATCATGTACTACGGTGAACCTTCTAGACACCAAAACCTGCAACAAGCTCCAAAACCTCCTTCCCTCCACAACTGACAGTCTGCTTTCTTCACCTCCACAGTTGCATGAGAGCACGTTCCATTTTCCCTGAAAAGCAATGTTCACATTCGTAAGTTTGTTCGTTTGCATCTTCTAAGCCATTTCCTCTGACCAGACAAAAATTGATTTGCCACCCCCTGCAGAGTACAACCCCCATCAGTATTCTGAGCGGTGACTAATCTGGATAACTGGATGGATAACTAATCTATGACATATTTCTCTGATAGGGGCTTCATTTCAGTGCTGAAGGTGTCTAACCTTTGAGCTGCAAAGTTACAGGCCTCGGAACAACTCTTGGAAACTCAGGATCAATCAGACACAGTTGGAATTACAGATAAGGCGTCTCCATTGTTGCCAAGATGAGATGGCCTCATATTGAGCCTCTATAAAAGATATATATATATATATATCAAAAGTAAAGCTTAAACACTGCAAAAGATCAAATGCCGTAAGTATGCTGTCCTTAAGAGTGGTGTTTACATTATACTGCATTGTGTTGTGTTTTTGTGCATTTGTCAACTTCAGACCACTTTCATTTCATTTTCAAGCAATCACTACCGGAAGTGATTAGTCATGAATGATGCATTTCAATTTTAAAATTCAGCACTGTTTTTCCCATACCCCTTTCAGATATCAATAATACCCCAATCCCCCTCACCGATTCTGCATTCGCTTTCAATAATTCAGATGCAATAATCAAATGGAATGAATCCCACAGTGTATTCACGTCTCTTTAATTTCTGTCATCTATTCCTGTGAATCATGTCTAAGAGGCAACCGCCTTCCTTTGGTAGGAGTCGAGAGGACACTGGCAGGCCGATGAGAGCAGAGAGAATGGTGGAACAAAACAATTCCTCCTGGCCCTCCCCCCGTCAATAAAGCCAGTTTAAATTAAACTGCCTAATTATATTGTTACGAAAGTCCCATGGATGAAAATGAGGCTGCCACTGTTGCTAGGTAGTTGCTAGGATACACCCCCTGCAGACCTGGCTAGGAAACCCTGCCTACTCACTGAGTGACACATGTCATCACTTAGTTTCACTTTCCTTTTCCTTGGTGGATGTTCAACAATGTGTTTCCATGCATGAATGTTTCCCCGACCACTGGTAGCATTACCCCTTCCACCATCAGTAACGGATGTTAACTGCATCAGACACCTGGACCGGAGTTATTTCCACTCAACATAGGTGCTTTAGGTTTCCACCTTACTCTCTAACCAAAATAATATCTGAAGGTTTACTCGATCAGCCAAATTAATATCCGAGAGGTAACCTTCCCTCCATAATAATATTATGTAAGCTGTGAGATCAAGGAGCTTTTTGAAAGCTTCCTTCTAAGCGCAGTGCATGCGTGTGTCCCAGGATTTTAAAACCCTTCTTCCGCCTCCAGATGTTATCATTTCGTACTGGTATAAAATGAACCATGATATATTCTAATGGTTTCCGGAACTAGAAGTCAGAGAGCCTTTAGTAATATTAGTACTATTTTTCAACACCTCGTCAGCTTTGTTGACAGGCCTTGAAGTACTGTGATCATGTTACATTAAGGAGTAAGCCTTATATCACCCTGTTGCCCAAGTTACTTGACAATTAATGTTTTGTTTTTTTCTGGCACAATTTCTGCACAGTCACTACAGGGTTATATATACGTTGTCAGGGAAGTTATAAACTGCACTGCAGAGAGTGAGACTGTTACGGTCTACAGATAGATAGACCCAAATGCACGACTCAGACACAGGGAAATAAGATAAAGAAAGGGGTTTTAATAACTGAATGGTGAGGTAGTAGTATGAGTATGTAGTAGTATAATATAGTCAGGCAGTCCAGATTGGGGCCACAGGCAGACAGGTAGGTCAGAGAGGCAGGCAGTGGTTGAGGGAAACAAGCTAGTGGGTAGTTGATGGGACAGGCAGAGGTCGAGGTAACAAGTGGGCAGGCAGGTGAAACATTTTGGAAAAAACACATTGGAAACAAGTAGATCATCGGTTTCCCTGGCAGAGGGAAGTTTGGGCAGAGCAATGAATTGAGCAGCCTTGGAGAAGCGGTTGTTGATGGTAAGAATGGTTGTGTTACCCTCAGATGGGGGGAGGTCCAGTGAAATGTGGGAACAGGGATGACTGGGGATAGGCAGGGGATGGAGAAGACCAGGACGGAGTCTGGTGGAGGATTTATTACGGGCACAGGTGGAACAGGCTGCAATGAACGTACAAGTGTCTGTGTCCATTGTAGGCCACCAGAACCGCTGCTGGAGGAAATCCAAAGTGCGGTTGATACCAGGGTGACAAGTAAGGCAAGTGGAGTGTGCCCATAAAAGGACCTGGGAATGCACAGAATCCAGGACGAATAACTGGTTGGGAGGACCATTACCTGGGTCTGGTTGCTGTCTCAACGTTTGGTTAACCAAGGACTCAATTTCCCATGTGAGGTTAGCGACGAGGCAGGTGGGCAGCAGGATGGGGTCAGGGTCTGCACTCTGGTCCTCTGCAGAGTACAGGCGAGACAGGGCATCAGGCTTGATGTTGCAGGACCCTGGCCGATACGTTGATGTAAAATTAAAGCGGCCAAAGAATAGAGCCCTCGCCTATTCCCTGGTCTGCTTCCCTTAGTTCTACGTCCTGGTGTATTCCCTGTCTAGTCTTAGTCTGCCCAGCTGTGTGCCATTTGTGATCACCTCATGTATATCTGTCTTGTTTCCCCAATCAGTCTTTGTCAGTTCATTGTCTGCGGTACTTGTGCTTTCCAGATTTGTCTTCTATTCAGTAGGTACTCTGTACTTGTGCTTTCTAGATGTGTCTTCTGTTCGGTTGCTATATGTACTTGTATTTTGTGTAGTTGGTTTCTGTAGTGGCGGTGGTCATTGAATTAAATTCACTTTTGGGGTTTTGCTACTCTCTATGCCCGAGTCCTGCATTTGGGCCCACATCACAGTCAGCGCGTAACAGAATGAACTCACCACAAATGGGCCCAGCGGACAGTTCTCTGATTCAGAAACCACCTATGCTTTTTGAAGTTCAGAGGATTCTGTTTGAGATCCATGGCCAGAGATATCCTTTTTTCTCCTCCTGCTAGCCACCAGCCTGCTAACTTTGGAAGTGCTAGTCATCGGCCTGTCTCCCAGTCAGTCTTCATGTACGCAGAGAATGGACATGAGGACAGTGAGGGCTGGGAGAGTGATGGCTGGACAATTGAGGATTTAGCCTCTGGCCTGATCCTTCCCCTGAATCACCTCAGCTGGTGTAAGAATTCCCCTTACTGGGGATCCCAGCTAACAATATTCCCTGGGTACCCCCTGAAGGACTCCTCCCGGAGAAGGCGGCATCACGGTGGTTCCCGGGCCCGTTGGCTGACGAGGTTGCTCAGTACCCCAGACCTGCCACCATCTCCTCCTCCTGTGTTGCCATGTTTGTGTCATGGTTTGGCCCTGTGTGGCACTTGGGTTTCCTGTTTTATTTTTGGTTCTGTTGTTTTCATGTTTATGCCCTGCGTGGCTCATTTTTGTTATTCTGTTTCCCCATGTTCTTTCTGCCTCATGTTTCTCCCCCTCGTGCCTCCTGTTGTCTTGTCCTGGTTGTACATTGTTTTGATGTGTCTGTTCAGTTTTCTAGGTTTTGTATTTCTATGTGTATTAGGTTCCAGGTTCTGTTTTCTTTAGTTCTATGTTCTGTTGTTTTCCCTGTCTAGTCTGAGTCTGCCCAGGTGTGTGTCATTTGTGATCACCTCATGTACTGTATATCTGTCTTGTCTCCCCAGTTAGTCCTTGTCGGTTCATTGTCTCTTGTGGGATGTCTTAGGTCCTTGTTTGATTGTGCTTCCTTGCTGTCGTATGTCCTAGGTAGGTTGGTTCATCATCTTTGTTTGATTGTGCTTCTGTGTTGTTTCAGGTATGGTGTTACGTGTATCTTTTGTTGAATGTGCTTCTTATTTCCTGTACTAGTTCTCTGTATTTTCGAGTTGTAGTCCTAGTTATGTGTTTCAAGTGTAATCCCTTCTGGGTTTTGGTTCCTAGATGTTTTGTGGTTTTTTTTGGAATAAATTCCCTTTTGGGTTCTGGACATTCAATTCTGCCTGAGTCTTGTATTTGGGTCCTCATCTGTTCAGAAGCATGACAGTTTGTCTCCTGTCCCCGTCCCGTTGATATTGCCGAAGCATTTTCATTCTGATTGTTTGCTTGGTCCATTTAATGTAGGCTACAGTATGTTTCTGGCTTTGTGTTGTACATTGTATGTGGTGTATTGCTGTGGCTACCATCTGTAGTACTGTGAACCAATTCCACCGGCTTGGCCGTGTGGCAATAAAAGAAACTTGAAACTTGAACTTGATTCCCCAAACACTCTAAGGAACGGAACAAATTACCTAAGAAACAAAGGCAATTATGAACGTAATAACGAGGTTTTGAGCCAGAAAGAGGGAACACTGAAAAGAAGACCAATAAACTCAATCACGTCTCTATGTACACTGCGTCTGTTGTAAAGGCACGTTTGTTCTCAAGGAGATGTGGCGACATGTGCATAGATGCACTTCTACAACCTTCAACACTGAAGTGGTAGGAACAGGGTCTTTTAGCTGCTGTTGCAGAGTCAACTTTCTCCCAAAGAATTTCTCCTGGTGTGTGGAAGATCCTCGGGAATATGAAACAAGATGAGATTGCAAATGTAGTCCGAAATGATTTTGTCATCCTGCAACTGGCTCAGTCTCTGTTCCACAAGCATGGACAAGATCCGACAAAAGATGAATATATTAGACAGAAGCTCAGGGAAATGGGAAGACTCTTGTTAACCTTGATAAAAAGAGAATTGATATACAGCTTTGAGGATGCTGTAAATCCTAAGAACTTCTACAAAGTGATTGAAGCTGTCAAAGAGGTTCCTGGTTTTGATAAAGAGAAACATTCCTACCCGACACCAAGTCTTGCGTTAAAATTGGGGCATACACTTCAGAAGATCAGTGACATAATTCAATGCAGGGCTCTCATCGCTGGTAACGGTGAATAGAAAAAAACAGCAGAAGCGTTCAAGTCACTATACCATTTACACGAGATGTCCAGTTTTTCCACCAGTACCTAGAAAAGAAAGCTGTTGATGCGATGGAAAGTCTGAAGAAGCAGGAGTCCCCGGCACAAGCAATAATATTTAACAGACGCCGTGCAGGTGAGGTTTTGAATATGGCAATGGAGTCTTTCAAGGAAAGGGACCAGACTGCACTCCATGATGACATCGCTGCTGGCTTATCAAAGACTGAGCAAAAGCTGTGCAATCACTTCAGCAGGGTAGAGATTATGGGCAAAAGAGGCAGAAAAGTGGCAGTTTTGTTTTCCCCTGACCTCATCAATACATTGACACTGCTTGTAAGCAAAAGAGAGGCATGTGGTGTACCTAAGGACAACCTTTTCGTATTTGCTAGGCCACGGTGCCTCAACTACAGAGGACAGGATTGTATCAGGATTTTTTTCAAGTCAGTGATGATGCGTCCCAGTGCATCCAGAAGATGTATCTTGCATATTAAAGCCTGGCCTAGCCAGTGACACCTAGGAATAGACTGGGTGACAACCAAGAATAGTTTGATGTCTACTGGAGAGACAGTTGACAGCACGGAAAGACGGCACCCGGGACAGGATGGGTTAGCACCCCAGTCTGTGTCTTTCCTGAGACAAAATCCCAACAAAGCCACGGATAAGTCTTCTGAAACATACCCCCAGGAGGTCCCGAGAGGGGGGGAGAATGAGACCTCCAATAGGACGGACCAAAGGTTATTGACCCACGCAAACGACCCGACTACGAGTATAAGATGCATCTGCGGAAAGTTGTGCAAGAACCAACGCGGCCTAAAAATCCATCAGGCCAGAATGAAATGTTTGGAGCAGGAGAATGAGGTGCAGCACGCAGGCCTTGAGCCTGGTGAGACGCAGGAGGAGCCCGGCCAGGAGTCACCCCACAGAGCCCAGTCCCTGCACGCACCAGAGTCTCCCAAACCCTGCAGAGTTGTTCGACAGCAACAGATTAAGTTTATTGTTTATTGTTTATTGTGGATCCTCATTAGTCTACACCGAGGTGAGACTACTCTTCCTGGGGTCCAAACACAGAACAAATATAAACAAACAAAAATATAAAATACACAAATTATAATAAAAGCATTATAGGAAGTACAAGTATACAGTACAACTTAACAACACAAAACAAAACAAACACAAGTGAATTAAAAATCTCACTCAATATTCATATCATAGAGCTAATATAGAAATTATCTGCATCATAGCCAGAGGCAAAAATCAACCTTGGCCAAACCTAAATTCTTTATGGATGATAGCTTTTCTCAGTGTCTTTTTAAAACTGGATTTATTTTCAATCATGATTAAATATTCAGGGAGTTTATTCCAATATACTACAGCTCTGTAAAAAACTGCTTTCTTTAGTGCATTGGTTCTAGGTCGAGGTAGGATAAAACGACAGCTTGAGGCCTGTCT
>OMKK01090540.1:0-16454 GCA_900302305.1 Polymixia japonica
TCTGAGTCCATACACTTTACATAGATCCCCTGTCTGAGACCATACACTTTACATAGATCTCCTGTCTGAGTCCATACACTTTACATAGATTCCCTGTCTGAGACCATATATTTTACATAGATCCCCTGTCTGAGACCATACACTTTACATAGATGCCCTGTCTGAGACCATACACTTTACATAGATTCTCTGTCTGAGACCATACACTTTACATAGATCCCCTGTCTGAGACCATACACTTTACATAGATCCCCTGCCTGAGACCATACACTTTACATAGATTCCCTGGGTGTGCAGATGACCAAGATGTTCGGCAGAAGTGGATCAAGAATATTAACAGAAAAGACTTTGTTCCCAATATTAATATATACATAAATATCATATAATCCAGTATATAAATTCCCTCTATGTATATTCCCTCCTGTAGTTGGCATTTTGTTGCTGATCACATGACAGGTGATTAATTAAATAATAAATAATATAATAAAGTTATCTGGAAATAACTGAATGTTTAATTGATAGGCTAATACAAGAGTTTTTCTATAACCTTGCCATTTGTAATTATATTTTTTCATTGCGCATAAAGCAAAAATTGATTTTAATAAATGCAGTTGTACAAATTGACAAACATGGAAAAAATAGTGTATTTATTAATTTCGGTGCTGGCCAAAAATTTCCACTCCGGTGTATCCAAAGTGTACTTATTAGCTCAGTAAATAACTGATTTCCATAGCGCTTTTATGCTACAGCATGGTTTTTGAGTTTGACTTCCAACAATAGTGTCTTTAACAACATAAACATTTTGGACACGTGTCTTTAAGAATTGAGAAATAGGCTGTATACAGTCACTGCATCTTGACAGACCTAGTCAGCATCCTTAAACACTGTCTTGTCTTTCAGGGATTGTTGTTTTTGGAATAAACCGACCAAAAGCCAAAAATGCCATAAGCAGAAACCTTGTCAAATTGGTATGTGTTGCTTTTTCTGTTTGTTATATTACCTTGATTAACTAACGTTTGTCTTTGATATATTTATGATTTATTGCATATTTCAATTAACCAACCAAAGAAAATAATCAGTACCTGATAGTCATTGCTAAATAATTTGAAATTCAAATGATCAATCACATCCTCTACAAAGTGTAAAGTTAGATTCAATAATGTGACATGATTGTTTATTTAATCCTATTAATCACTTTGACAAATGGGCCCCATTTTTCAAAGTGCACATTTCTGTTCCATTGCCTTTCAGATGTCCGACGCTGTGGAGAATATTAAAAAAAATGGCAAAGTACGGAGTGTCATTTTATGCAGTTTAGTTCCTGATATATTCTGTGCAGGTAGGGTTGCCCTACTTCCTGCAGTTCAGTGATGCTGCCAAAGTTCCACATTACTTTAGAATTAGGTGACAACAAGTAACATGGTTATGATTAACCACAGTCAGATTTTGGAATCGTCATTAGAATTATGTACCTTGCTGTGCATTTATTCAACATTAATGTAGAAACCTTGGCACATAACAGTAGCACCCTGTGATAAAAAACTACATTTTTTTCATGCTTTTTAGGAACACACAGGCCATTGTTACTTTGCAGTTATGATGTTGTTTTCCACCTCTGTGCAGGTGCAGACCTAAAAGAGAGGGCCAAAATGCAGCAAAGTGAAGTGGGACCTTTTGTGTCTAAAGCAAGGGCACTTATCACCGAGCTTGGTAAGGGGTGTTATGAATGGTGGAGTTCATTCTCCATCAATTCAATCAATACTTTTTTTGTGTTTACCATGTCTTGTGGAACCATGTCATTCTGAAATATACTTTTCTGTTTTACTTTTCACATCTGCTGAAGGGGAATTCCACAAAAAATTATAATTTTTCAAAACTAGATATTTTCCTACAACTTACTTTTTTGCTGAGGTCTTAGAGCATGCATGCATACATGCATTGTCAAAATCAAGAATAATTGAATTCTTTCTAGTTGCCAAAAACCATTGCTTTAGAAACGGAAAAATAATGTTCTATGCACAGTCATTTTCCTGCTAAAATATGTTAAGCACCGATGGCAAGGACTTGAAAAGTCTATATGTCTAAGGGCCTTCAGCTGGCAGTATACTCCAAACGAAATCGAATTTGGTGTATTTGCACAGGCAAAATGGCGGGTTTATGACCAAAATGAAGCATCACATTTGACTTTGATCACCATAGTGTGTGCAGGCTAGCCAGCCAAACTAGTCGAAATTTTCATTTAACAATGTTTTGTTTGTTTTGGATTTCACCGTTAGTATTTATCTTTATTTAACTTCGACTCACAAGCTCCGTTATGTGGTGTGGAGTGTCATTAAACAAACAGATCTCGAGTCACAGTGAGTCATTTGTTCACATTGCTGTGTCTGATAGCATTTCAGCAGCCTGTGCAAACACGCCAAATTCGGTTTCATTTGGAGTATACTGGGGCCTTTCAGAGACAATGAACAAAGACACTGTATTATTTTGCTTTTGAAAATAAATATAATTTGTTTTTACCTACGTTTTGATCAACTTAAATGAACACATGAACAAAACCCTTATTTTCCTTCTTTTTTAGGCAATCTGCCGATGCCAACAATTGCTGCAATTGATGGTGCTGCTTTAGGAGGGGGCTTGGAGATGGCCCTTGCTTGTGACATCAGAATTGCATGTAAGATGGGGACTTAATTTGGGATGTAAAAAAGAAAAAAAGTGTGTTTACAGTTGAGTGTGCAGGAGATATCGGACAACCTCCTGATACTTATACAATGAATGGGCTGCTTGTCAAGTTTGTCACTAACCCTACATAGACTAGGATTAATACAAAGCCATGCAAATCAAAAAGCATGTTTGTTTTGCTTGATCTTGTCCAGGTTTGTATCTGGTTGTCTTTAGATATCTAAATATCTATGTATACTTAAGATTTAGCTTCTCAAATATGTGTGCTTCCACATCACCCACCTTTCAGTAGTGATCGCCTTGTAAAATGTAGGTTAAAAGCCCAGAAACGGCATCAGAGTGTTTGGATTTGGCTACACAGACGTTTAACTGATCTAGTTTAACATGATGTCACTGTGGATGGCCGTTGATGTGGGTAAGCAAACTAGCAGGACGTACTGTAGTAGTAGCTTGTGATTGACTGATCTCATTTCCCTGTCTTTTCTGATCATACCAATCATCTCTGACCAAAAGTCCATCAGTTACTTCATTATAGCGGTATTTACAGTCTGAGTTGACTGGGTTCGCTAGTGTCCAATACAGTCTTTTGGGGCAAGCCGCAACTCCAAAAACCAATCCCAAAATCACCCAAAACATGTCGCTTTAAAAAAAAAAAAAGAGTTATCCTTTAAGATGGATAAGAATAATACCAAGCAGAGCACATCCACGTGAATGGATTATAGAAAAAGAAAAGTAGTGTTGGATCAGTACAGTTGTGTACTTGGAATTGGTATCTGCTGTGGAAAAAGTGGTACTGGTACGGCCCTAGCCTCGTGGGTAATAATTTTATGGATTTTGTTTTGAAGAGAGTAGATCATTTCAGATACATCATTTCATAATTCTTTATGGTGTGCTTGTGCAGATCTCTGATAGGAACCCTAGTAGTTTCATGGATGAAGTTCATTGAAGTTCTGTTGAACAAGTTACCATGTGGCACACAAACCTATCTTGTTAAATATAATTTTTTCATTTTCATTGTCATATTAAAGCCGCTATGTGCAATGTTTTTCTCATTTTATGATAAAATAATATAAAAAAAGTGTTCAGTGAAATATGATCTTTGCAAAAAGTGTCTGCCACTTCAGGTTGGCCAGCTTGTTGACATTCCCTCTTTTCTGAGCCATGTCTAAACTCTTAAAAATCTGGGAACTCACTAGTTAGTGAGGTTTTTTTTACAGGGGAGGGGAGCGACAGAGAGGTGCTGCAGGGGCGAGGGAAAATCAAGCTTGTTTTGGAATGTAACGGCTTGTTGTTATCAGTAGGGTCACGCAAAATTTAATTGTATGTGAATATAATGACAATAAAGATCATTCTGATTCTGATTCTGAATATTGCACATAGCAGCTTTAAGTTCAGTTAAGATTATTATAATTATTGTGATTCATTGGAGTGAAGGTGTTTTGATTAAGTCGTCTCATCCTCCTAATGTGGCTAAATTATTGCATTGTTTTATTTCTCCAGCCAACTCTGCAAAAATGGGACTGGTTGAGGCCAAACTAGCTATTATACCAGGAGCAGGTAAGGTTGTCTTTCTGTGTTCTTTATTCACTGTCCAATTGTATACCAGATATTGACCAAAAGTTCAATCAAAGCCTGAATAAATGTGGGGTTTGAGATTAGTTTTAAACTAAGTAATGCAAGGAAAAATCATCACCTGAGTAGTATACCAAATAGGTGACTTTTTAAAAACATTCTCATTGAAGTAATTGCTCTTGAATGAAAGTGGGATCTTTGCAGTGGTGGGTAACAACCGGATGTTTTTGGTATTGTTGGAAGACAAAAGGAAAGAAAAAGGAATCAGAAAACACGATACCAATGTCTTAGTGTTTTCTGACTTGCCGTTGTTTTCCAATTTGTCATTGTTTTCTCATTTGTGTTTAGGATTTCTCTTTTTTGGTTTTGCTGTTGTGTTTTGCATTTCAGGGCATAGATGGCTGATAAATTCATTATTACATAGAAAAGGCACTGTATACAAAGGGAAGTTTCATATCCATAAAACAACACACTTCTGGAATTCTCTCATGACTCTTGTTTACATTATATGTTCTTGAACTTCAGCACCTGAATGGCAACAGATTTACAGAAAATTAAAGGTGCAATTGAAAAATCACATGCAAAATTCATAATATTTTTGAATGGTATTGGGCTTCAATTGGCCAATGAATGTTTGTTATATTCAATATATTCATTCCCCTTCATAAATTGTATTGAGTTGATCCATATACTATGAAGTGGTACATCTCCACATGACATCCAGCGACCCACTTCTTCGTCTTGCCCTGTAAGACTGGCATTCTTTTAAAAAGAGGGTCTTTGCCATCACAGTAGGCTTTCAATATAGGTTGATGGCATTCAGCAACGATTGTCACAGATTGTAAAATATAAGTGATCCTCTATGTATCTATGTGTTGCTGCAGTAAGTGCTGAATCAAATAACTCTCGTTATGCTTTGGTTTGACTGGTGGGGATAATTTTATTTTACAAATTGGAGAATGTTCTTGGAGGCAGAGTGAGTAGAAATGTAACCAAAGTAAAGAGGTCAAAATGTAAACAAATCCAGGTTGCATAGACTCACTAAAAATAGACCAGCACAGTGGAGGTCTGTTGACTAATGATGTGCAATGGTAATTCAAACTCTGAGTGCAACCTTTTGAAAGTGGGACATAGTCATGCAGTGTACAGTGTAATAGCATGAAGACACACATGCACACACACTTATGCCTGTTTTCCTAGTATGTGTGTTACGCCCGGCCTCGGGGAAAACCTGAGCGCAGCATGAAAAGTGACTCCCCTCTTTCCCCACTCCCAAGGATGACCAGTGCCACAGCAAGTGCAGTCAAAAGGAGAATTGATTTATTCGTCAATTTACCTCCACATGGTAACAACAACGTCGGGGAGAGCACAGCCAAAACAATAAACAAAACGAGATTAACTACTATACTAACTTCCCTATTTAAACAGAAACAAAACAAGATACAGGCGTCTTACCTCCCTCCCTAACGTAACCAAGAGAGAAAAGAAAACCCAACAAAGAAAAGGCTTCTCACCCCCACAACGACCAGGACTGCTCTTTTAGAAGATATTTACAATAACTACAACAGAGATCAATCTAAATAACACTGGGTCTGCGTTCACTGGGCAGCACAGCGCGGTGTGGTTGGGAGTCAGGAAGGAAGAGGAGTGAGCCGCCATTGGACAGGCGTCGTTTTAAAGTAGGTGCCATCAGTCTCTCCTCCAATCACCAGCCGCCACCTGAAACTCAACATACTGGGGAAAACACAGAGCCAGGGTGAACAGCGCCACCCTCAGGCAGGGAGGGAGAACAGCGCAAACACTCAAATACAAACTATGACTCAGGGTCATAACACACATGCACACACACATATCCCTGTTTTCCTAGTCTGTGTTACACCTTTTTGTTCACCGTTGTTAAGGGCAACAAACAAAAAAGTTGGGGCAACATGCAGGAACGAAAACAAAATAGCTGAAACATGAATGTGATAAATGCTTGTGTTACTGTCATGGTTGATTTTCTATAAATCTATTCCCATTCAGATGCTCGAGTTCAGGAGCAAGTAACGTAAACAAGACTCATAAGAGAGTTCCACAAAGTGTATTGTTTTCTGGATATGAAACTTACCCTTGCATACGTTGCCTTTAAAACCTATTATGAACATGAGTTCATTATTTGGTACTTGATGACATGAGTATTACTGATACTGAACAAGATACGTGCAATTATTTTCTTAAATAATCTTTAATATGCACAAAAATATGTATATAAAATATTTATTAGTTATCAGCCTCTTGAGATACAGTACAGTACGTAGTGACCTCGATCAATCATCCACAATTCACCAGGCTTTGTACGGCGTAAAAGTGTCTAAACGCTGTTAATATCACTGTTAACTCCATTCCAAACTTATTCAGATATTTAGTTAAGGCTTGCAGGTGTTACAGTCTGAATTTCTTATGTAGTAAATATACTGTGCAGTATATAAATATAGAGTTTTGGTTTTTGGCTTCCAACCTCAAGGTAGCCTTCAATCCCAGAGTTGTAGTAGTTGTAGTATGAGGAAGGTTTATTTTCCTATCAGGAATTGGATTTTCAATTAGATTTTAATGTCTTAATTTCTTCCCATTTTCTTACAATATTTCTTCTACAATACAATATTGCCCTAAGGACACAAGTGCATGAACAAAGGCTTGGAACACACCAATATTTAAAAAGGGAAAAGCATTCCTCCCCAAGCACTACGATTTGTCTTTAGACACTTTTACAAAGCTCATTTAAATTGTGATTGTGATGACTGCATACTAGAACAGTGTCCTTCATCTCCTTCCGTCTCAAGACTAACTATCCAGAAACTTTTAATATGGAAATAGATATTTTTGAGTGAAAATATTAAATTGAAAAGCATTTATTCACAGATGTTTTCACATATTTACAAGTGGTGTGTTACACATACAATATGCTCTGCATGTATTTGTGCATTGTGAGTTATACCATAGTGGCATCCCTGTTATCCTGGCATAAGATTGGATTGCTATGTTTCTTTGCAAATCAGTGCTTTATCAGTGCGTCATGATGTTCCATTATGGCAAGAATATAAGGCAAGCCATATATATAGAATTAACAAGTGTCACATGAAACCCATGACTGCAAATGACATTGATTTTGTTCCGGTCTACTGCTGTGCTCGAGGGATGTTTATTTTTATCCAACCGTGCTATATGTTACGATTCCCGGAAAGGCAATTTAGTGGAAGTGTCACACTCCTGCTAGGTGTCACATTGTATTAGGGGGGGTTACTTTAACTTCTGTTCAAAAACAAACGTTTTCTTGGAAGCCATCCTTTTCATTGACTTCCATTCATTTTAACTGCTTGCAGAGTTTAATTTCCTGTATTTAAGAAGTCTGATTTGCTCTTTAATCTACATTAAAGGCTAATCCCACATCTACTTAATTGTCAACACATCTTTGGGTATTGTAACATTATTATTCATGAAAAAACAACATTTGCACAACTAATATTAATTGTTTGTTACTCAGATATTAGGTAGGGCTTGCAGTAGAATTGACCAGAAATGGGCAGTTAATGATGTTCATGTATGATGCAAATTTGTGAAATATATCTTTTGTATGAAAATGTTTTATTTTTAAATTATCTTATTTTCTCACAAGATAACTTTAACTATGGACTGAAAAAGTGAAAGAATAATTTTGTGAGAAAGTAATGGCCAGCATGACCAAATAATTGCTACAATAGGTTTCTGTGGTGAAATTTTCTGCAGGCCTTTTCAACATGTAAACAAATTTCCACCCATATTCTTGATTAACAGTTGAGCAATAAGGTTCTGGAAAACTTATTGTGAACCTTTTGTCGCCAGGTTTATCATTGAATGGTTATTTTTGCCAGTGTTATGTAAAGTTGTAATTTCTTTGTTAATAAAAATATTACAAATTAGTATTTACAATTATTTATTTGATTTTTAAAAATCCTTTTGGTTCAATTTCAGTTACTATCATAACCATATTAAACCCAATATTTGGAGCTGCCTCTGCCTGTGCTTCTTCATACAGCTATCTCCGCCCCCAGGGCCTGTTGTCTCCTTGGTTACAGGCTCTGCTCATAGAAAGTGTGACAACAAAATTAACCAATCAAAATTTGATTTGTGGTGATTGAGACAGCCCTAGGGCCTGCTAGCAGGCCCCAGGTGATGTCATTGTATCAACCATTAAGCATAGGCATGTCTTCTTGTCGTGGGGCATGTGATGCTAGCTAGCGAAGGAACAAAGTTTTGTTTTCAAGTGACTGCTGAGCCCTGCTGTATTAATTATCTATATAGTTGATTAAGATTGTTGTTGGCAATGTTCAAATTTGCTGCTGTGAGATATGTCCTAATTTCTATCTTTCAAAAAACCTTTCCTTTATAGTTGGCTGATTGTTGAGCTACATGAGCGAACTTTTGCTAAGTTAATGCATTTGTCTTGGTGGGAGAAAGGAAACCAGGTTTGCATAGTTTCAGCTTGTTGAGCCGGTGGTTTGAGCACATGAGTTAACAGGTGTCGGAAGGCAATTTTGTAATGGACTTATTTTTATGTGGAATTAATGATGAGTTTGCATATTGTCTGTCTGTCCATCCGTCCGTCCATCCATGCTGTCCGAGAGAGCTGTACCCCTTCTGACCAGCCTTTTGTTTCACTGTTTTACTGTAGTATAGTGTGTTTTACTGTAGTATAATGTCTTTTACTATTGTACAGTGTGTGGCGGGGTCATCAATCTGACTTTGAAGGCTCAGTGCAAGACCCCACAGTTCATTACTGCTAATACACAGACACACTAAAGATTACCCCGTTACCCAGCAACCATGGTTCCGTTGTCATGGCTATTGTCTATATGGTGTATTTGATTGGATTGTGTATATTGTCTAAAATCTCTTTCATTTATAAAAAAACATTAAAAAAAAATCCTAAAATGTCCTTTCCCTTTAAATCCTCCAATTTGCCCTGGCCTTGCTTTTAAAAAGGGCATAGTCCCAGGGCCACTATTTATGTTTATTTTTTTTAAATGTGCCTGAAAGTCAAGCTTACGGTGTGAGATGGCTGGGATCGCTAGCCTCCAATACAATACTGCTGGGCAATCGCAAACTCTAAAACCCGACCCCAGAATCACCCAAAACATATCCTTTTCAAAATGGTGACACTCATCCTGCAATGATACATGTCTCTAAATAGACGTTATTTCAAAGAAATCTCAAGATTTGTGTGCAGTATGAGAAACATTTCCACAGACTTGAAAATTGCCCTAGCTAGGTAATACATCACAGTAAACACAAAGCCTTAATTTGGTTATGGTTTAGTTTCTGTTCATTATCACTGACATCCCCAGGAAGAGACAAAAGTTTCCACAAGAAAATAATCCCTCAAAATCCCGCCTTATAAATGTAATGATCACATACATGTCTTCTTATTTAGCCGGGATAGCAGTTCATTTCAAGATAGTTTTGACAATGAAGAACAAGTAAATGTTAAAAAATCTAGCACGGTGGCTCATTTAGCACTGTTCGCTAGCACGATGGCTCAGTTAGCACTGTTCGCTAGCACGATGGCTCAGTTAGCACTGTTCGCTAGCACGATGGCTCAGTTAGCACTGTTCGCTAGCACGATGGCTCAGTTAGCACTGTTCGCTAGCACGATGGCTCAGTTAGCACTGTTCGCTAGCACGATGGCTCAGTTAGCACTGTTCGCTAGCACGGTGGCTCAGTTAGCACTGTTCGCTAGCACGGTGGCTCAGTTAGCACTGTTCGCTAGCACGATGGCTCAGTTAGCACTGTTGGAACCCCCTGTGTGGAGTTTGCATGTTCTCCCCGTGTTTGCGTGGGTTTCCACCGGGTGCTCCAGTTTCCTCCCACCATCAAAAGACATGTATGTTAGGGTTAATGTTGTTGTGTTGATGTGTTGGGGTGGATCTTCTGGATCATGAGAGGCTGGCGTGTATATCACCACTTCTCAAATCTGAGTCACAAGACTCATTATGTGACTGTGTGACTATGTTTGTGTGTAAAGCGACCTTGGGTACCTTGAAAGGTGCTATATAAATGAAAGCCATTAATTAAATACAGCATGCATTGCAAGATGATTGGTGTTAATGTAAACTCGACCTAGACAGTAGTAATAGGCTTTTAACTCTGGTATGTGACACTGGTATTTTCCTTTTAAGGTAAAATTGTAACCATGATACTTTAAGTGATGTGACTGTTCAGTATGATAAATCACCAGTGATGGGATACACTGCTGCTAATGAACTTGTTAACCCACATCCACGCTCCTCAAGAATATATCCAGTAACTTAATTTACATCACTCAAGAAGAACATTTTTTGCACTAATATTATGGAAAACTGGTTTCTTCCTGGCAATATTGAGCAACTTTTAAGCAAGTTTATTCATTACTTGTCCTGTCTGACATGGAAGTTGTAATGTTGTTGACTACTGTATTCCTTCATACACTTAAATAGAGGCCAATCACTATTGAGCTAATTTCCAGAAAGTTTAATTCGCTTCTTTTCTTTCCTCTGCAGGTGGGACGCAGCGCCTCCCCAGGGCTATCGGTGTGTCTCTTGCTAAGGAGCTCATTTTTGCAGCGCGGGTGGTGGACGGACTCGAGGCCAGCCGCCTCGGCCTTGTAAGCCATTCAGTAGAACAGAATAAGAGTGGAGATGCAGCCTACCTCCGGGCGTTGGAGCTGGCCCGTGAGTTCAACCCCCAGGTAATACCAGCAAGTATATAAAAAACATTACATTTTGTTAATGGTAGAATGGCAACTTGGGGCCTATAAAATTAGACGGAAAACTCATGAGTATATGAGCTGACATGTTTTTAGGCCTTGAATATCTGCAGTGCTATACTGCAGAGTAATGAACAAGACCAATTATGCAGCAGTTTGTATAATTGTTTACCCAGGATGCCCTTCAAACCCCAGAATGTAATTAATGCATTGTTATTTGCTCCAACAGGGTCCAATTGCAATAAGGATGGCAAAATTGGCTATTAACCAGGGGATAGAGGTAAGAGGCACTCAGAACAAACCAATAGACCCTAAATGTTTAATCAATTAACTATACCTGTTCAACTTCTGAATGATGATCAAGTAAATATCTGAGGGGAAAATCATTTATTAAACGAATGGCCTATACGATACTTTAGCAGGGGTTTGGACTAGAGTCATTATAACCTAGAGCATCACTAATCAAAAATGAGAACATGTGACTATTTGGGACCTGGGGAAATCATACTGCTAGGCATTTCTGGTGATTGCATAGTGTAATGGCCATGGGAGAATGAAAAAAATCGAGGTTCAGATCAGTTTCCTAGAAGCCTTGTATTCACTATGTAATTTCGTCAGCCGGGCTGGATTTCGCTGAAAATGTGACATCTTGCTTTACTCTTTTTACTTTTTAATAATAGTAATATATCCATTCCAGGTTGATTTATCTACAGGACTGGCAATTGAAGAGGCATGTTACGCCCAGGTAAGAATTTAAGAATTTACCTATCAACAAATATATATATTTGGGGGTGGGGTTGTAATGGATATGGACAAAGAAAATAAAAATGTCAAACAAATGGGCACGTCGGCTACACCTCTCCCCATACCTTCACAGAGACTAACATGCACTAGCATGCACTAACATGCACTAGCATGCACTAACATGCACTAACACGCACTAGCATGCACTAACACGCACTAGCATGCACTAACACGCACTAACAATAATAAATAAAGTTCTATCTAGATATTTAATAGATAGATATTTAATAGATATTTAATAAAGTTCTATCTAATCTAATCTAATCTAACACGCACTAGCATGCACTAACATGCACTAGCATGCACTAACATGCACTAACATGCACACGCGGTCGGACCGGCTATCAAAACAAAGACCAGAGAAGCTCAGATTACAACACACACAGAGGGAGTGTGACTTCATTCTCTGTTCAGGATGCCGTTACTCCACTATATCTTTACATAGCAAATAGTTGTTTACTGCTATATTAATGTTCAAAATATCGTATATAGTACCTTTAATGGTTATACAATGATGAGTATAGAAGTCCACTTTAATTTTGTAGGCACAAGCCATGTAGTCTTACATGACATAAGTTAAAATGACACATCTTGTTTGAGTACTGATTTATCTGTGTTGTTTCCAAGGTGATACCAACAAAAGACAGATTGGAGGGTCTTGCTGCTTTCAAGGAGAAGAGGCCCCCTCGCTTCAAGGGGGAGTAAGGGCTTGTCTGGATCAAAAACAATCACAAGCACTGCCTTCAAGCTCTCCTATATACTGTGTTTGTCATGTTAAGGGGTGGAACAGTCAAAGTAAAAAAAACTGTTTAGTACAATACCCTCGAGATTCACCTGTGAACACTAACTTTCTTGGCTAATCATTCAACCAATGATTTCAAACACCGCAGGCTAAAGCTAGCTGTGTCTACATACTTTTATAACTGGTGGAATTGTAACACTAAGTAAGCAATATCTATTGGATACAATGCTGAAAATCATATTTCTGCGGTCTGTGGAAATAATTGGCTACCATAGGTCTGCTGTATGCGGCCAGATTGGCAGATAGTACTGGTTTATAAATTCAGAAATACCATCTTAATCTAGAATACTGTGAATAGATGCAATTGAGTAACAACTTAAAATATTGAAACGTGAAAGTGCTAAATTTGGATGATAAACATGATAAATCGTTTGACAAAAAATAAAAAATATTGTGAAAGATGTATTTTTGCTATCGTGAAAACATACTGAGCCATGATGCCAAAACTGACATACATACTGAACAGTGAGTTTTGTGAACAGTTCCACCAGTAGCCAGATTCCTGTAGTTATGGTGATATAGCTGGTGACCTACAGACAACCAGGAGATGGTGTCCTGAGAAGTCAGATCAGTTCAACGTACTGTGTACTGACAGATGTACTGTAGACAGAAAATAACCAGAAGAGCTGATCTTGCATGACATGCCCTTACTTTGTTATTTTTTTGTCATTATTAATTTGTCAGTTGCCTTTTCATGTTTGCAATGTATGTTTTGATACTCATTGATTGAGTTAATTGCTCTTGTAAACTAATAAAAAGTCTCAAACTGCTTTTTTTTTTTTTTTTATAAAATCAAACATGAATTAGCCACTGTGAAAATGAATAAGCTGTTATTGTAATAAGTAAAGTAAGCCTTCTTCAACTTGGAACAGCCCATAGGGTATGAGCCTATCTCGCATTGTTAATAAATAATGTCTCCTCTATTATATAGAAATGATTGTTCCCCAGTTTTTGATGACATATCTAATCATTTTCACATGAATATTAACAGCAAGCTATACCTGAAAGCAACTGACTCTTAAAGCAATGCACTTCAAAGTTAACTGTTTTCTAATAGTAGAGGTAGGAGTATCTCAATTACATAGACAATCTTTATAGAGGACCCACAATAAAATGGCTGTCTCAGACTTACAATTCCTTCTGTCATTCATTTCACTACATAACACTACACAGAAAACCTGTATTTACAGTATGGTTTGAGGGTAAACATATTTTATAGAGCTCTTCTGCAAGAAGATGCAATTCTTGAGATCTTAACTTTTTCAGTCTAGTTGACTTTCTGTCACGGTTCGCCTTCATCATGAGTCGTGAATCTCCAGAAACATTGCGTACTTAGATCTTTTATTTTCAATATTTTTTTATAGCAGGAAAAGTATCTACTGAATATTGTAGTGATTTAACTCTTTGATCCATAATCCATAAAAAACATACATACAATACAATTTTAAATGATTTACCTAATGATAAAAGCAATCTCTGCATGAACCTAACTACTAATCTAAAGAATGTTTTTAAATCATCCACTGTGAAGTAACACCATTTTTGGGTGTTAAAATACAGTCTTGGTAATAGTTGTTTTTGGGTTTTGTTTTGTTTTTTCTTCATGATGCAAAGCCGAATAATATTTTTAACATTTCATAAAGTGATGGGATGTTTTTTTGATAACCCATGACCTCACTTGTGTACGCTCAGAATATTAATAATGCAGGCTTTTTTCATATAAAAACAAATACAAGTCAATGAAAAAAATAAAACATTTCCGTGTCTCTCAGAAATGTAAAATCTAAGCAGTATGCAGACTAACATGAGACATACATCTCATAATATATGAGACACACATTACTCAATGTGACCATATGAGATGCTACAGATACCAGCCCATACACGCTGTAGGTCAATGAGAAGATATCCTTCTCCTGCAAGGTCAATCTACAGTACAACAAGGGGAACATTTATTGTCAGATCATATTTCAGGAAATAAAATTCATACAAACAAACATACAAACAATAAACAAGTCAGAACAAACATTAGTCATTTATCATAATTTATTTCATAAAGGCTACAAATTATTGCTCTGAACCTTATAACCTGTAAGAACTTTGTCTCATGAAAGCTTATTTGTCCATATTTTCTTCTGTATCTTTATATTATTAATGATTAAAAAAATAAACAGACTGTGTAGGCAGCATTTTCATTTGCTCACAAATAAACTTACACAGAGCATGATATTTTGTATTGCTTCAAAATCCTAATAATTAATTTCAGTTACAGTACATTTCAAAGGGACCAGTTAACTGTTTTAAACATTAGTGGAACATTCCTTGGATTTTGTTTCTTCTTTTGTTAAGTGTTACATTATTACAACATCTTAACAGCCTTGGCCAATCACAAAATATTTTGTGAAATCTCCCAAGGACTAGAGAATGTGACAAGAGGAAACAATCCAGGAACTTTCGCAATTGTACGAAGAGGAGGGCTGAGAGGGCTCCTCATATATGCATGTTTAGTTGCAAATTTTACACTTGGTTGTAATAAAACATTGATCGAATGGTGGCTGCAGTATAAAACTTATAAAACCAGGTGGTGAATATAGATGTTGATTATTTAACTAATGCCTTCAGGTGGTAGCGTGTATATTCTGTACTGGATGTTTATTTTGACTTTGAATGACTACCATGAAAAGAAATGATACAGCTCAGGATTGGGGTGGGTGGCAGGTAAAACTAAATCTACACTCCACAGGCTAACAATTTTAGGCATGATTTTAACTCTACACACCACATGGCCTGGATCCAAAAAGGTGGTCAGCAATACATTCAACTGAAAACAATAGAGCACTTCACGTACACCAATGACTACAACTTTGACCTTCACCTGTGCCACCGAATAATCAATAGTGCAGGTCCTTGGCTGAATGTCAACTTGTCCAACAAGGTTGAGCCAAATCAGATGTGAAATGGGTGAGTTATTGTGGTGAACAGATAGAGTTAGCATGCTGCAGGTGTCAGAACCACACTGAGTTAATATACTGTAAGATGCATCTCTCTGAATCTGCTAAATTCCATTTACTAAATTAGAGCTGCTTGCAACACTCCTCTTTAAAGTTAACTCAATAAACAAAATTCCTGATAATGATTTTTGCTCTGTATCTGTGTGGCAATGAATTATTTTGTTGCCATCTCCTGTTTGCTGTCTACACTCGGTCAATTATTTCCATCCAATAGCTGAAAGTGTTATACTGTATTGAGTTGGGTTTTTTTACATCTTTTTTACACTTTGACATTACGTGTGCCTTTTAAGTTTACCAGTTTAAGGTCATATTAAAAAGTCTTATCTCACATAAAGCGCCAATAAGCAAATGTGTATTTTCAAATGCAACCAGCACAGCCACTGCCCCCCAACTTGTTAAATAACAAAGATGAACATTTTAAATGAAGTCATTCTTAAAGTCATAGTGATCCAGGAAGGTATCTCTTGTTGGCAACCTGTCCGGGATACAGTCATTTTAGGACTCACTTCTAATTGTGCCGTAGGCCCCAATAATTATGTGATTCTTTGACGCAGTTCACACTGAATCATTTTATGAACAATAAGACAGAGCTTCTTTGTCAGGATAGTAGCTCAGAATGTGTGCGGGAAATAAAATTACACAAACTAGCATGTTACACAATCTTTTGTCTCTTTGCTTGTTGCCACTGTTGTCAACACAAATCTCAGTGGAAGTATTCACTCGCCACCCCCTCTCCCAGGCTGTGTTAACTAACCTTGAGAGAGAGAGAGAGAGAGAGAGAGAGAGAGAGAGAAACAGATGCAGAGATTGCACAACCGCAGATATACAA
>OMKK01090540.1:16507-26805 GCA_900302305.1 Polymixia japonica
CGCTGCTTTGACATTCTAGAGCTCGGTCTGTGTGCTAACAGTCCTGGCACTCAAAGCGCTCCTTACACAATCAATGGAGACTCACTCGCTCACTCTCTTTCTGTCTCTCGCTCGCTCTCTCTCTCTCTTTCTCTCGTCTCTCTCTTACACACGCACACACACACACACACACACACACACACACACAAAAGTAGTTCCAGCTTTTGCCAGGGCCATATTTTACAGGCCCTGGGGCTGGGGCCTACGTGCCCTGCAACATCACCTTCTCGGTTTTGCTGACGACATACCCAGCATTCCTTCCTGGAATAGAGAGCCACAGAGGCGGGCAAGCTGCCATAAAGCCTCCCATTGTAAATGCAATTCTGCTTTGATAGTCATTGGCATTTGATTGCATCTTACAGCTTACGGTCTTTACAGGACTTTTTTTTAACATTAGGACATTGTAACATAAGATGGTGTGACTATTTCATTGTGAGGAGGGATTGAGATGTTTTTTCTTAAGTTAAAATTTTTTTTTATGTATATACAGTATATATAATTTTATTTGTCATCCTTTCACCAAACAATTGCATTTTTATATAACGTGTATATGTTGTTTCCCCACCCATCTATCAACCATGCAACCATCATATTCGTGGTCTCCTAAAACCCACTGTCTCCCTAACTGCTCTGTCTTCATGTGCAAGTTGTTCAGGGCTTTTTACAGGAGGTAAATAAGCTCTCTGCTTTTGTAGGTTAATGCTCTGACTTGCAGTCTGCAATGTGTGTAAACAAAACATTAGAACACATGGGAACTCACAGTGACCTCACAGTGACCTCAGAGCGGCTACGTTCACATTCATGAAGGTCATTTTCGGGATACGCTCTATACATTTAATAACCCGCTTTCTAAATATCCCTGTATCCATGGCTGTACTAATTGTCCATGAATAAACTGAATTTCCCGTGTTGTCCCGCTTGAACACAGCTTCAACTACAAAAATGCATGTCCTGCCCCTAAATAACAGACTTGCTCAGTTATTGCTCAGACTTGCTCAGTCCATGGGAACCCAGGTTCTTGCATTTTTTAATAAATCCCTATTGCGATAGTGTCTGGCATCAAGGCAACCAAGAATATTAACCCCTCTCATGATTGAAAGGCAGAACTCCTTTTCATCCGCACTCCAAATGTGAGAGTTATCACTCGCTACCATGGTTGGTTACACCGGTCAACATAATTCTACGTGAAACTGAACGTGTGCAGATCGTAAAACCCCACAGTAAAGAGGATAACGTGTTTACATAATATTCAGATAATATCTGAATTCTGTAAACAGGATATGGCATTTACATGCGCCAACTCATAAACGCAACGCTCGAGTATCCCTAATATTAAAGGGATAGTTATGCATTGGTGTTGCATGTAAACGTAGCCGGCGTTTCTAAGCAGACAAACTCAGAAACACCGGCGCAGAACTGACTGGCAGAGCACAGTGCATCACAGGTTTAATGCAGGGCCACAACCACATAGGGCCCAGGGATAGACTTCCAATGGATATCCGGTGGTTTGAACTGGCAGATGTACAGTGAGCTGTGTAATAAATTAAAACCAAGCGCTAGACACATTACAGTATCAACCCTAGGGGTTACCACATTCTGTAATGACTCATCACGTTGAGGCTTTGTGGATTACAGGTAGGCTGTGATTGTGGAGCTGAATACATTATTTGCGGGCTCTACATTGCACGATTGTGTATTAACACATTGAAAAAGACTTTTGTGGATTTAGAAGTGCTATTGATTGTTTGGGAATCAATTAAGTTCTCTGAACAAATGACGGCTGTTACCAACGGGGCAGAAGGCTGGACAAGAAAACTCAATGACCAGATAGAATAAAGGAAAGTACTTTTAATCGATTTGTTCTCCTGGAGTTTGTGATGTGATGTGAGTTGTGAATTGTAAACATCCCGATTGAACATAAATAAGATTTAGTTGTGAATACTACCAAATTCTCTCTCCACTTGAACAAGGGCCAAACTTTGTACTTTAAACAACAGTTCTGACAGTTGAACCAGTCAGCCCGTGTGGGGGACTGCCTTTCAACGTTGATGAAGACAAAAATATCCCAGAACCAGGTGCAGTTTACCAGTACAACCCATGCTACCACAAGAACAGCCATTGTCCTACAGTCTCTACCCAAATAAGATATACTTTACTCATTTACCCAAGTGTGTGTGTGTGTGTGTGTGTGTGTGTGTGTGTGTGTGTACGTGCGTGCGAGTGCGCATGCCCCTTGCGTGTGTATTTGTCTGTCTCCGTTTGTCTCTGCGTGAGATTCTTTCACCTCTAAGCCGACAGTTAGGGCCCTGACCTGAGGCTGCTTTGCAGGCCTGTGGCTTCAGGCTGTTGCTGTGCGAGGCCTGAGACATGGCTGCACATCCCCACTGTGGCTGGCCTGCTTCCGGCAGATGTCCCGGCACTAAGGCGAGGAGGATCCCACCACAAGTAAATGTTGCGTAAAGAAAGAGAGCTCGTTCCCCCCAGAGCTTGTTCCCTGGCCGTGGCTCATGGGAGACATCGAAGGTACAACAGCATTCAGCATCCACCACCGCAGATGTCTTTTCTTTCTTCAGCAGGTCTTGTTAGCGTTGGCTCGCCCAGCGTAACCGATTTGTCTCTTCCTGCCCTGTCGTTCAGAGTAACTGTTCTGTTTTCACAACGGTTTCTCAACAGGTGTTTCACTTTGAACACCACATAAAGAAAAGGTCATTTCAAGAGATGTGTTGTTCCCTTGGGAAGCCGAGTACTAACCAATGCTGGCTAGTTAAAGTTGTTTTATAGCTAAACCATTAGGGTATATTGGTACTTTAACCTTTCATCATTAATCAGGGCCTGATTGTACTTTGTTACAATCTTACAATCTATGATGTGGTGTGATTCTTAAACACGTTTAGCTGACAAGCACTGTGATTGTCAAACGTCAAATATCCTCTTAGCTGCTATGAGGAATATCTTAATATAGTATCTTAATCTACCTTGGTAAGTACCTTTCTTTATAAGCATGCCCAGAAATTCAGACCTAGACCTAAATGAATTGTTTGTAAACAAATCAAGCATTTCCAGGTTTCCACCTGGTAGATACCAAGAATGTTGTGAAGTTAAAAACATTGAGTGGAATTGAGCACGTAATTAAAAAAATGTCGCGTTTGGGCTTGGAAGCAAATGTTACATATAGGGTCTAATTTAGTTTATATCTGCTCAAATCCAACAAGCAAAGGAACAAAGACAGACCTCCATTTACCTGGCAGTCTGGTTCACATTGGAACTGGGAAAAACTGGCAGCCAACAAATCAACCTTATCTTACTGTCTCACTGACTAACTGCATAACCTTCATTTCATCTGTATGCAAGCTGACAGCAGGCAAGTTGTTTTTTTAATTGATTAGTGGCGTACTTGGTTCCCTAGTTGATCATGCCATGCAGATGTAGTCTCAGTTCCACAGAGATCAGGCTAAACAGAGTCATAAGTCACTAGATGTGCAGAAATGCACCAAAGGTGAATCCTTATCTCTCAAGGCAAACTTTATGAAACCAGCAAATAAGTTGATTACGCTGGACTGTGTAGCCTTTTATAATAATCACAATCTTCTTCCAGGCAGGTAATCTTGTCAATACACCTATTTCAAAGTCTGGCCATGAATGAAATATATTGCACCTAAAAGGTTTTTCTTTGCATTTTGCTTTCATTTATAATGCTTAAGTTGTGGAGGAAAAACTATTATGTGAGAAATGGAGATTGGGAAATTTGACAGCAATGTCCTCTAAGCGCTGTATGTTATCTTGGAAATACATGTTTCTGCAGAAATACAATTTAGCATGATGATCTTACCACCAGGTCATACTGAGCCTACAGACCGTCTAGCCACGTGCTAGTCAAGATATCAGAAGTAATTTGGCCATTTCTAACATAGAGATTTCAAATTAGCCGGTTCCATATGGTTTCACTCATTCAATTAGTCTGAGAATTTGTGGTGCAACATTAGTGGTTAATCTAATTGGATTTGCATTTTGAAATTTGAGAAAAACAAGAAAAACATAATAGATACAAGACTGTACATATTACCTCCATAAAGAAACGTTTTTTTATTTCCAACAGTGTTGTATTGTTTTGTGGCATATTGTAAACACAACTGTGTGGCATATTACAGATTAGAGTGAATGCTTGAAAGTGTGATGGATCAGATTTATACAGTAGGATTATATTACAGACCTACAGTATGTAAGAGTTGTTCTGATTGTGTGATTGGTTGTGAGTTGCCAAGGCTTATGGGTATTGTGTGGGTGTCATGTATGATTATAAAAAAAAACATTTTTCAGCACAGAGGTTGAAACATTCATGATCATTAATGATAACAATCATAGTTGAGCCTTGCTTCACCTCATAGAATATAATACGCCTACTTGATACAGTTGTAATCTGTAGGCTGTAATCACCAATAGAATAAAGATGAATGGGTAGTTACCATGGGGTAAAACACTTCCAGAACCATGGTACCACCACAGACTAGCCCGCTCTATATCACATGGCTTTGTAGTACCACCAACTGTTAGAACAGGAAATAGCACAACAAAACTCATATCTCAAATATAACCACGATGCAGACTTCATCAGAATTCTGGGACTTGTCAGGGGAATGGGGCGGACAAGGACAACGTGACTGATAAATAACTACATTTCCCCCATGCAAATATCATACTGTAGATCACGACACAATTACAATAGCGCAATTGTACTTATTTAACATAATATGCACATGAAGGATGCAGTTTACCTATTTCAAAAGGATTAATCATTAATGCCAAACACAAACAGGCTCTGGGTGATACTTGGTTACACCTTTGTCTATTAGCCATTTCTCTACTTCTGAGTTGTTAAACTCCAGGCTGGATCCAGGTTGTCACTTTAGTCTGGACTGTTTGTGCAACTGTAGTGGTGATGCACTTTCTCCCATTCAACTAATTCTCAAACACACCCTTACATTACAAATACCCTTAGCCCATACTATTGTCCATGCCTTCGTTAGTGTCAGACAACAATAGATGTGTAAATCTGGTCCTCTTTGGCAACAGTTGAATTGCTTCATGTATGCACAGCGAGTGTCAATAAAAATAATTTCACCATTTATTCAAATTCCTTATGAACATAATGAAGACATCAACATGAATGCCAGAGAGTCCTTACACTTGTAGGTGTTGACTTTGAAAGAGATTCACAACTAAGAACTAACCGCTCACTAGAATCTAGCAAGCCAGCTAAACAGGTATTTGAAAATGGTTAAAAAAAAGACTGGTGTTGTAGTCAACAGTTTGGTGGACGGAAAAAGATCAAATACATTTTTCACCCTGAGATCGAATTAGTTTTCAAACGACACGTGGAAACATAAGCAAATAACAGACAAAATAAAATAGAGATTTATTGAAGCAGAGGAAGACATCCAATCACGGATGGCATTCACAAAGGGAATTGTTTTTTTTACATTTATTATTGTGCATGAGTAACTGTCATGCATGCTACAATCATTGTCATTGACAATTGTCTTGTTGAGGGCTTTTATGTTGAGTAGCTTAAGCCTACATGTTGGTGGGCTATGGGATATTTAAAAACCTCAAAAATCAATGGTTTGCTTTGGACCTCAACTTAATTATTATTTCTAAATGTGGCCCTTACCGAGCTTGACACCCTTACGCTGGGTGCGATGTGTGTCTCTTCCATAGCCATTATAATATGCAATCAAAATGTATTTTATAATCATATATTAAAGCAAAAACCCCGTCTGTAGTGGCTTTAAGTGACTAGAAGATACATTTAGTTAAATATATTGATCAATTCAAAACTACTAATGAAATGTATTTAGTTTGTTATACATAATTTAAATATAAATACGAAATAAGTACTAGATTGTCATAAGAAGATTGGACCAGATCTGTAGACTATATGGACCGTAAGCAAAACAGATTATTAGCTTTTGAACATGGAGAAGGCTCTGCAGCTCTCTTCCATATGCTCTTTCCTCTGTATGGCTTTGCCCCATAGTTCCTACATCACAGATCAACACAAAATATTCAATACAAGGTTTTAATAAGTTTTGTTTTTGCACATTCACATGTTGGCTGTCAATATCGTATTCATTGATAATTTCACATGTATATCTAATAAATCTTTGCTCTTTGTATAATATAAGAAACTGGGATAAAATCATTCCTCATGCCAGCTTTATCCAAATTACTGTAATTAGACACCATGTTAGATATTTCCATTGTTATTGTAAAAGTAATAAAACCTTATAGACAAGTGCAAAAAACAAAACAAAAAAAAAACTCCTTTTTGAAACAATTATAAAAAGTACATAAAGGAAAGTAATAAAATACATATCCTCAAGCGTTTAAATAAAATTACATTTTTTGGTGAATTATTCCTTTAATTGTTTATTGATTAATTTGATGAATGTAGTCATTATGCCATGTCAGTCAGTGACACTCCAATGAAGCTTGTATGTCCATATAACAAGTGAACGATGATTTTGAGTTCCAAAAAGAGCAGAAAATGACCATAAAATTACTCTAAACTACACATGCAGCATAATCAAAGTTTCCTGAAGCCAAATGATTGCACGCTGAGTCCAAAAGACCGATATTTACACCAGTATTTAGCCAGGTCTTCATTGATACTGTTGTTTTCAAAAGTGTTATATAACATATATATACAGTATATATATAGCATGTTCACGCTCTCCTGCGTGCACACGTTGCATGTTCATGTGATAATACACTTAACAGTGTACACTCTGTAGAGTAAGTTTCATTTCCTAGCAAAAGTCAAATTAAACTTACTCTACTGAGTGCGCACTGCAATGGGGTAGGGACACATGAACATGCAATGTGCGTGCGTGTGTAATAGCATGAACACATATAAATATAATTCAAAAACAATAATATTAGTGAAGATCTGGCTAAATACTGGTGTAAATATCGGTCTTTTGGAATCAGTGCAATTTTTGTGGTAATTTTTACACTTTTTATAACTCTAAAGAGGCCATCACCATTCACTTCACCTGTTTGGTAGAAGGCTGAACTTTACAAGCTCGCTCGTCTTGTGTTATACAGATATACAAACTTCACCAGAGCATCAGTGGACATGGGGGTGAGTAGATAACAACATTTTTGGGTGAATTATTCTAACAACTCCTTTGGTGTAAGTCAACATTTCATAGCTGCATTCAAATCTTTATTATCTTCAATTATTTATACACAATTAAATGCAGTTTTACTTATCAGTGCTAATCAACATTTGCATAGTCTGTCTTGTAATATCCGATTTTCTCTGTGTGGCAGAATGGTTAAATGATCTTGGGAAATAATCATTGTGCAATGTCGTAGTAATAATCCCTTAATCTTGGCTCAACAACTGCAAATCCAGGCCTTTCGTCTACCCTGTAAGAAATAATAACATATTCATGACTCATTTAGTATCGGCACATGTGCTTCTTCCAACTAGACCTTTCTTGTTTGATTGATTTGATGAAATGTATCAGGCTGATGACCTGCACATCAGGTCCAAACCGTCCCAAAAAATCTTTCTGAATACATACTGAATGGATGAGTCAGACGTGGGAACATATTTATGGTACAACTTGTGCGTGTTAATGATGAGTCCTACTGCTACTCCAGGGATTTGGGGCTCTAGTTTCCGGACGGCACATGTCTGTTGCAGTGACCTAAAAATTGGATTTCTCTCACGACTGCACCCGAGTACACATGACCATAGACTTATCCAAAATCACACACACCCCTTTTCTGTATGTTGTTATTATTTTGACGTGAATCATTTAAGCAATGACTACAGCGTGCTTGTCTTTGTGTGTGTATGTGCATGTTTGTCCTGTTGGAGAGCTGGTTTGTAAGCTGCTGTAGTGTGTGAGGTAGTCTACTACGTGTACTGCATTGCCGTGTAGGAGAGGTGTTATTCTCACGTAATTTAAGTGTTCCCCCCTCCCCGGAGTTTTCCCCCAAGCCCCTCCGAAAGCCAGAGTTTTTAATTTAAAGAGACACTTTGTCAAACAGCCTTTCAAATAATCATATTTGCATGTTGTCTGATATCTACGGAAGCCCTGAGAGGCAAGTGGAAAAAAAAAAATTCTGGTGATCCATTTTCTAAATCTGATCTAAATTGTTTTCTCTCCTGTGTTTATGACTTAAGAACAGGTGGTTTTTTTCATCTGTGAAACAGGTGAAAAAAAGAAGTTTTGGCAGGATCATTTTTTGTATGTTTGTTTGTTGTTGTAATACTAATTTCGGCCACAAGAGTGCACCACTACCAGCCCCCAGGCATCAGGTCTCAGCCTTGCAGCCAGTTTGACATGGTGGCCAACGGTGGTACTGCAGCCTAAAATTCACCTGCGGCCCAAAAAGCTTTTTTCCCCATAGACGGCCATTATAAAAGACAGTCCTCTAAAACTGTTCAGAATATACCTACAACACCACACAAGACCTTAAAACACTAATTGAATGATGTCTTTTTAACCATGAAGGATGATCTTTTAAAAAAATCACTCAGAGCCTTATAAAACGCTGTTTTTTGTATGTGACATCACGTGATTTTAGTGTGTTATTACATCATGTGACAAAATTATTACATTATCAATCAAAAAAATGCCATTCAATTTACAGTTAAATTATGCATCGTTATTTCATTATGCGGAGTTATTACATTGAGTTGTTAAAGACCTAAAAACAAGGTAGGCAGAAGTTGTCAAGATCACCATTTGTCAAGAACTTCTATCATGTCACCCTGTCAGAGGGTGGTGAATTTGTGGTGAATTAAAGACAAAAAAAGCCTACTCACTTGTATGTCCAGCACTTCCTCATGAGGTCATACATCTCTGGGGGACAGTTGAGTGGAGCATCCATCCGGCTGCCACTTTCAATCATCTGCATGACATCAGTTCCTTTCATTCCCTGCCAACACAAAGCAGTGTTGCACTCAGATGGATGGTGTGGAAACAATCAATGCAGCACCACTATGATGCAACATCACTTTAGATGGTGTGACATGATATAGGAAGGTGACTACAGGAACACAATTCAAGAGGATTTAATAATGATTATAGGTTTGCTATGATGTTGTGAGCACTCCATCATTAAAGGTACTATATGTAGTTTTATGCTTTGAACAGATTATAATTATATTTCTGGCGATTGCAAAGTGTAATGAGGTTCAGATCAGTTTCCTAGAAGCCTTGTATTCACTATGCAATTTCGTCTATGCAATGTTGGCATTTCAACAGACACCACAGGACGACAGACAGCAGCAGTCCAACCGCATTCAGTCATGAATGTAAACAATTGCAGCTTTGTGACAGTTAAAAAATAACACTAGCAAACTCTAGAGGCCGCTATAAGTTACCTATAGTAGCTTCAACCGAAGCTCCCAACAATTGTCAATAAGTTGTTCGGAGAATGGTCATACCTTATACGGTTTCTGCCCTAGTGAGTAGGACTCCCACATCAGAACCCCGAAGCTCCACACATCACTTTTAGATGAAAATTTGAAGTAGTTCATACACTCAGGAGCATACCACTTCACAGGCCACTTCCCATGTCCTTTGGCCTGGAGGAGGAAGCATATACCAGGAAGTCAATGTTGGAAACTGTTTTGCAACATTTTTTTGACCAATTTAGATTTTTCATGAATTTGTCTCCAAATTTAATATTTCTCATAATTAGATCTGCTTTAATATGTATATATCTAGCAAACCATGCTGAATCTGTGAAGGGAATTTAACAAAGCTACATAAATTGGCAGGGAACAACTTAATGGAACCACTCTTGCACTGTTCTCCATGCATCATCAGAAACTGTTTACATGACTTTTGGTTTCTTTTGTTCTATTTTGAATGATAGAGAAGTATGCACAATTGTGATACTCATGTAAGTATCTGCTGAGACCTTCTCCTGTAAGTTGCTTATTGCTTTATAATAGAATGTTATAGGTATGCTAACTGTATTAATACTATTAATACATAAAACTGTTGTTCATGACTCACTAAAAACCCAATAATGCCAGGCCCTCCACCTCTACGGCGGTATAGTGGTGGGGTTCAGGGTTGCAGTAGTGGGGGTTCCTTATGTGTGTTCTATGTGTGTTGTGAGACTCTGTTCCAGGTTTTGTGACCAGCCCTCGAGCGCCCCACCTGCAATCTATTCCATCATCAGTAACAGCATATAAACCCTGGAGTTCCCGTCACACACTGCTAGATCGT
>OMKK01090540.1:26825-54902 GCA_900302305.1 Polymixia japonica
ACATGAAACTGTATTGTGTATAATGTATTGTAAATGGTCTTACAGGATGTGGACATTCATACCAGAAGACCATGTGTTTTGGTCTGATCAGTACCATGTACTGATCAAACAATACATGGTAGTATTCTCTTGTGTCTATTCCAAGTCATGTATAATCAATGTTAAATTCAAAATCAGTTCATTTGACAATGCCATTTCCATATAGTTCCATTTTCCCCTGACCTAATATTTTTCCCCGATACATACATATATTGGTTAACTACATAACCAATATATGGCCGAACCTCAGTTTTGCGGACCAATCAGCATCCTATGAGTAACTACTGGCAGCTACAGGCGTGGTTTAGCCTGTGATAGATGGTGATAGACAGATGGTTCATCCAATCACCTGCCAAGACTTTTTTTGAAAGTGCCTGCCCTTTTCCAAACAGTTTCCAATGAAGACTTCCCAGATGGTTCCGTGTAACAAAGAATTGACGCATTGCAGCACTTCGATTTCCTTTCATTAGGTCAATATCAGTCATGGGAGTTTACAATGTATATATCATGGAATTTGATGTTGAATGGGGCTTCTATGGGGTGAGGGGATATTGCCTACACTGATTATCAAATATCTAAAGTGAACCAATCAACGTAAAATGTCAGGCCCTCCACCTCTACGGCGGTGTAGTGGTGGGGTTCAGGGTTGCAGTAGTGGGGGTTCCTTATGTGTGTTCTATGTGTGTTGTGAGACTCTGTTCCAGGTTTTGTGACCAGCCCTCGAGCGCCCCACCTGCAATCTATTCCCTCATCAGTAACAGCATATGAACCCTGGAGTTCCCGTCACACACTGCCAGATCGTAACTTGCATTACCGAGTCAGTTTGCTTATAGGCTGTTTATGTTTGCTAGTTCGAGTATTTGCGTCACGCTAACTGTGTTTTTCTCCTGTGCCCTAGTTCTGGTATTGTCGACGCCTGCTGGTCTACCACCTATCCTGTCGACCACAGACTCTGATCTCCGCTTGGCTCTGGTTCCTCGTCTGCTTGCTTGTGGCCCCGACCTTCGCATGCCCCACGACTACGTTTACGCCCAGCCCCTTTAGAGTTATGTATGAGATGTATGAGTAAGTATGAGAGTTGAACAAATAAAGCCGTTGAACAAATAAAGTTTTTGAGGAAAAACGTTTTTTTGTGGAGAGGAAGTGTATTCTGTATTCTGGACGAGACTCAGTATGACCTTACAGTAGTTGAAACCAGTGGACCTTTTCTGGGTGCCCCACTAGGCAACATGTCTCGGGCTGTTGGTTGGTTGTTGATTTGGGCTCATGGGGGCCATGTCAGCGCAACTAGCGTGGTGCAAAAATATTTAGTATAAAAATATACTAAATATGTTGCACTACAATATGTTGCACTGACCTAACAGGTCCAATGAAAATGAATAACCTCTATGCACATTCACAAGCTTTAACAGATTTTGCCTTAAAGCCAGTTCTATCATATTTTGTCATATTTACAATGATGTAAATGATAGGAAATGATAGAGCCCATTTTGAGGAAGTATCCTTTCATAATTCTTTCAGGATTTATATTGTTAATGTACAGTAGGCTAGGTTAGTTGTAGTTTGACAAGTCCTAGTTCATTTATAAACAACACTGTTTCTCCAGCATATTACACAGACAAGACGCTTTTATGATATCTATATGAAATGTACAATTTAAATTATTTACATTTGTTTAAAATTAGCCTTAAAGTTGACTGCACTGGGTATATGCTTATAATCCATATATCAGCTTCATGTTTCTGTACAAATGCTAATATGTGTTGATTCTTCATTTGAGCATAATGTTTTGTTTTGTGAGGTATTAATATTGTAGCCTGAAGACCCATATTCCTTTACATTGGGATGGAAATGTGGTCTTGCAGGTGGGTTTGGTAGAAGGTCTCTGCAGAAGCTGAGCATGGTTAACATGATTACTGGTGTCAAATGAAGTTCCAAAGAGACTAGAATTGTTTTTTCTCCTGAAGTCTCATAATAAAGGCTTAACAAATAAACCTTTCACCATATTTTACCATATTTCTGCCGGGCAAAGGAATCAAAATAATAAATAATACAGAAAAGCGGTTAAATCCGTTATCATCTTAGACAAATTCTCTCTCCAAACGCACTTATTTAAAGTTCATCGGAATAGATACATTTCTGTAACAGCGAGTGAGTCATATACATTACAGGCTCTTTTTCAGTACCTTATAGTAGTTCTCCTCCTCAGTGAGAGCTTTAGAAAGGCCAAAGTCGCTGATCTTGGCATAGTGCTGGGTGACAAGCAGCACGTTCCTGGCAGCAAGGTCCCTGTGGACAAAGTTGTGCTCCTCCAAGTACTTCATGCCCATAGACACCTGGTGGACGAGCTCCGTGATGTTCTTGATGGATATATGCCTGTAGGGGTTTCATCATATGTTAAGACTGAAGATCCTAATATTAAATAGACTGCAGTCTGCCATTCTCTGGGGCTGTTCATGACAGCAGAATCTGTTGAAAGGCTGTGCCTTCATTTCTAAAAGTCTTTGTTGATTAGAGTAATCTGACTTTGTTGATAGCCAGTGGATACATTACAAAGTTTAATTCAACGTTGAAAATATTTTTTGTTTACTGAGCATCATCCTATATACGGTTTGTTTTCGCCAACAAGCAAGTTGGACGAGCTAGGCAACTAGCCAGTCATATACACCTGACCTAAAGAATCGTATGTGTGCCACCTGGTAGACCTGGTAGTAAAAGAACCTAGGTTGCATTTCACAAAGACAGGGATAGCATGTTCTCGGCTGTGGCTTCCCACCGTTCAAAGCCGGTCGAGACTGTTGCATCATGTGCTTGTGCCGTATGCTAACACAAACTAGCTTGCTTACCAGTCATTTTTTGTGACATTTTAAAATGAGGTTTTCTTCCAAAGTTGCTATTCTTGCTATTCACAATTCTGAATAAATAGTGTTTGCTTCTTAACAGGATGCAGAACAGAAAGGAGAACATTCCTCCAGATGTTGTTGCAGTTCATCCAGATAGCCTCAAGAGGCAAGCTGAGATTCTACATCTTAAGAAGTGCAATGGAGATGCAAACCCAACCCAAGCTAACTATGCCATACCAGAGCACGGCTAGCTCCAGCTAGTGGCAACAGGGCTATAGTGCATATAAAACATCATGAAGAAAGTGACTATTCTTCTTGTGAGAATTTATCTGTAGGATAAATTAGACGTTATTTCTCTCAAACCTTTTAAATTGGGAAAGCACTGATGTGGTGTAAGTTTGGAACAGAACATGAGGATTAAATTAATATCTTTTCCAATTATAAATCTGCCGTATATCTAAGAAATCTTCTATTTCTCAAGAAATACCTTATATTTCTTACCTCATACGTTAACCATGTATGGGCTGTCAACAAGGGATGTAGTGAGCAGAGTTATATGAACTCTCTTTTCTGGAGCACCAGGTAAACACTCTAAAGTAGAGGTGTCTGATCATGGAGAGGTAGTGAACCATGGAGGCCCAGACTATGCAGGTTTTTCTTTCCAAACAATCACCACACCGCTGCTATTGCCACATGCAATAACCAATATCTCATTAGATTTCCAGAGAAGATTGCGGCTATACGTTTGTGCTCTGTGCTTCTTGTCTGTAGTGTTGGAAATGGTGATGACTGTGTTTGTGCTTCATGACTGTGGTGCTATATGTGGCGATGTATATGGTACCTTTATATCTAACCATGTATGTTGCTTTTGTACATCTGTTGTGTGTTTTTATGTGGTGTTGCATCTTGTGTTTTTTATATTTAACCATGTTTGATTTTCAGCTCCAAATTTCCCTCTCCCTCAGAAGGCTTTCCCTTCTGCCAGGCTGCCTTTGTAAATAAGAACTTGTTCTTAAAGTCATGCCTGGTTAAATAAAGGTTAAATAAAATTTTAAAAAAACATACTTGTTCTTCTGCAGGAACTTGTTGAGCGGCCCGAGGTCTGCCAGCTCCATAACCAGCATGAGGTTCTCAGCTTCACAGATGCCGATCATGCGGACAATATAAGGGTTGTCCAGCTGCTGCATGACGTTGGCTTCCCGCAGCATCTCCTCGCGCACCACTGGGTTGTTGTCGTTGTTTTTCAGGATCTTAACCGCAACCGGCTTTTGTGTTCTAATGAACAGAGTTACAGTTACGGGGGTTAGACTCACCAAAGGCGGAAACAAATACAGCGTTGTTCTGGAAACGGGTGACCTCAATTATCTGTTCTGAGAGCTAAAGTCTTGCGCTTGTTTAAGTGGTTGTGGTGCAAAGAATTACGCCAGTTGTTCAATCAATAGGCCATCCAGCAAGGTAGTACTTGGTTGATCATTCGTAGAACATTCGGCTCAGCCTCAAAAGCCCACCTTACAAGATACTGCTTTTGGACTATGTGTATTATTTAATAGGTACAGTGAGTTGTGATGCGATATGACATACTTCCTCATGTTGTAGATGCCCTTGATGACTGTACCAAAGTTCCCAGATCCTAATTCTCCATCCTCCAGGAACAGCTGATCGCGCTCCACTGTGGAACTTCTCAGTTCGTCTGGGTCCGCATAGGGGCTCTCATACACCTCTGTGTCCATAGGCATGGCCTCTGTTGGCGACGCAAACATGTTAGAGAGGACAGCCAATGAATTATTAGTCACTATTATTAGTCATTAGTAATTAGTCACTCTTTACATTACCCAGGAATGTCAGAATAGTAATGAAAGGAATGTAGCTTCCAAACAAATTTAAGGGAAAGATTAAGATTATTTATTAAGTCTTTTTCTCTCATAGATAATATTTCTCTCATAATTTACCTTTGTTGCCCGCTTGATTACTTGGCACCCTGGTTTCATATGGATTGAGATTATCTGTTGTGTGGTTCCGCGATCCGCCCCAGATCTGTCAGTATATTAGAGAAAACATTAGTTTAGAAGGAATAGGAAAAAGCAAAACAGGTACATTTCTGAGGGAGCACTGATTAAACCTGTAAAATTGAATTAAACACTCAGGTGAGCGTAAAATGTTATTTTTTTCCTCTAGAGCAGGGCGCCATTTTCATGGAACCTGTGTCACAGTGATATTTTTAATTTTTTCCCAAAACCTTAATATAGTTGTCATCTGGTAATAGTCCAATTATGTGAAAAAGTATTCTTTAGCATATTTATTACAGGACTTTTTTTTTAGTGCATTGAGATACTGTGAACATGGTTTCATCCATCAGTCTTTCAGTATCACTGTAATACATGGGTGTCCATGACAGGGATTATGATTATGGTTATCCAAACAAAGGAAAAGGAAAAGAATAAGTGGAAGGGTCAACATCGTGATTCACATACATTCAAAGAAGGGGTATGGAACCAATAGAATAAGTGATTCAATTGCTACAAAACTACCCAAACTGCATGACGAGGGGATGATCTGTAAACTTGTAAAACCAATGAGTCCTGAACTCTATGTTCCACACCCCTACTTTTAAAAATCGTATGCTTTAGTTATGGAAGAAAGTTCAAGTCCAAGAATATTTCAGTCCATAGCTTCAGGGACCAGAAATATACATATAATTCTTTAAAGGCTTGTAGTGTCATATAGTATATATGTTAAAGGTGCTATCTGTAATATGTTCAAATAATCAAATAAAAAGTAAAATTAGCAGGTCCTCCCCTCAGCCTGTCCATCAACACGTAGCTCCTCCTCTCAACCAGGAAGTATAAAACCCCCCTCCCCTGCTCTCAGGACGCAGAAGGAGGAGCTACTGTTGACAGGAGGTCTGCTGGAGGAGGAGACAGGCCGTGCTTCTTGTTTTAGTTTGTTAGTGTATTTCACCTCACTAACGCTAGAGGTCAGATAGCACCTGTAAGTAATATATATATATATGAGATTGCAAAAACTGGAATACCAACCACATCTCTAAAAATGAATGAGCTGTGTCCTTATAGCAGTCACAATGTTTGAAACAATGTTTCAGCTGCAGTATACAGCCTTCAATAGCATCATGCAGCAATCATTACTTTAAGATTGCCGGCTGCTTTCTTAACTGTAACTGTAGATCACAAGTACACCTACTAAAATGTTACGCGGGTCAATTCAAATGGAAGAGGTTTGTGTGTACAGTTACAGGTACGAAGCCATCTGCTTCCCACTGTTCATTTCAAAGAGGGATGCGGGAAGGAAAGTGAATGTAAAAGAAGCAAGAGTCAGTCTCGTAGGTGTGTAAGTATGTAGCAAGCCACACTGAAGCAAGATCACACTTGTAGTAATTAAAGGAGGGATGCACACTTCTGTTACTCATCGGTAGGTAGTTTATGAGGAGGCAGATGTGTTAGTGCACCTTTTTTCGGCCAGGTATGGGTACAGAGTAGTTTTTGAGTCTTGAGAAAAATCCACCTGTTGCACCTTGCTAGAAACCACAATTTCAGAGAAGATTATATTGTTAAGATATGTTGTAGGGTTAGAGTTATGCATGTGATCATTACAGTAAGGAGTGGTTAAGAGGAAACTTAAGCCAACAATCACAACAAGGACGTGTATTTTAAATACAGATTGGATCCCTTAAATGATATAGTGAGTTGTTATAATAATTTGCTGTGCTCTGATAATGACAGGAATTCAACCAAAGCTTCGGGGCGAAACAGTCGACAAAACAAATCAAACTTTCTTCACATTTCCGTTTGCAGCAGCAGACCTCTAACCCTAAACTCAGACTGCAGGTCCTGTCACGCAATAACAAATAATTATGTTCAAACATTTTTACATATGATTTTCTTTGTAGCTATCACTGTAAATATGTCAACTGTCAAATGCATCCCTCTAATAAAGTCTATATAAAGTGATCCATAAAATGACTAAGAATATAGTACTGATATGCAATCAATATTAGCAGCATGCAAATGACAGCCTATTGAAATGACCCATCAAAGAGATGGAAATGATTATAAATTAGTGGTAAATGTATAACATGTAATAATAATGTAATAACAATAAATTATTGGTCAATGAACAGAAACCACAATGACATGGGTGGCATGATCAGACCCTGATGAGTGAATAGATTTTCCAGCTAATGAAACAGCCTATAACACACAAACTAAAATATTTTGGTGAATCCAAACTTTGTGAAAAAGCTTCCTTGTTTTCTTTTTTTGACATGTCTGTATGCTGACTGACTACTAAAATAACTAAACAAATAGTGATTTGGTACATGGACTGAGTGGGACTGAAAAGGGATTTCTTCTCCAATACTCAGTTGATAAATAGATGAAAGTGAAGTAACGTTTGTGATATTTCGCAACAACGTTTGTATGGTGATGATAAGAATAGTTTTACTTCAAGAATACCTTTACAAAATAATATAATACTACAGAAAACAATAGAGAAATACACATGGCAAAAATAGCTATGATTTCATAGACCATGTAGCCTATGTTTACTATGTTACTTGGAATAGGGTATATTCTAGTCTACAATATGACGTTTTATTATTGACCTATACAATCCAGCGTGCTTATTGGAAAAACAAATGTCTTACTGACACAGTGTTCCATGCAGGTGGACTTCGTAACAGTCCAAACATTATTCAGAAAAATCAATTATTGTATTCATCATGAATCATCAGAAATCAATAAAAGATTTCAAATCATCTGTAAGAGAGTTGTTAGTCTGTTCATTGCGCCCTCTGGTGCATTGAAGGAGAACTGAAACATTGAGAGGAAGACATGATCTTGTCCTGACAAGGCTTTTGTCCACAGTCCAGCCATGTACCAGGTTTTGACCTAGTCTTGTTTACACTGGCATGTAACAAACACATGTAGGAAAAGCCAAGGAAGGAGGGCGCTGTACCTATCTACCTTTAACGCTAAAGGTGTTTTTCCACTGCAGAGTACCGGCTCAACTCGACTCGACTCTACTCTCTTTTGGTACCAGGTACGTAGTTTTCCAATGCAAATAGAACCCCCCTAATATAGCTGATTGTCATAGCGACGCATATATTAGAGAACAACGAAGCGTAAAATGGGTTGCTGGCCACAATGATTTGTACACCTTTCTCGTTTCTGTCACTGACTATTTTGGTTGTGTACCTATATACAAGACGAGGAGAATTCGACTCATGTTTTCGTTTCTGCGTCTCATTAAAAAACGAGTTTCTTTGGATTTAATCCAATAAACAAACCGTTAAAACGTAATGTTACACGGACCGATAGCGTTAGATTGTGAATATGTAAAATAAATAGCCATCGCAACTGATAATTATAGAACTGAGGTTGACGATAAACACAAGCAAAAGCCAGTTTAACGCCAAGCAAAGCTGACCTGGCGAATGTTGATCTGCAAAGCAGTGAGGAATACAAATTATAAAATGTAAACCACCACAAGACCATGACAGTTGAATGTAAATTCACCACTTATACAGGCTACGTTCACATGTGCTTCCAGGGTAGTTATTACTAGTTATTACATTACTGGATTGAACGAGTGGTTAGCCAACCTTAAGCCTTAAGTGTTAGCAATTCTAGTGACGATTCTCTCTGACCAATCAGTGGTCAGCAGTGTTTCCACGTCACATTTTGGTATCGCCTCAGCTCACTTGGAACCTCGATGGAGGTGATACCTGGGTACTGTATCCAATGGAAAACCAAAAAAGGCGAGTAGAGTTGAGTCGAGTTGAGTTAAGTTGAGCAGGTACTATGTGGTGGAAAAGTGGCATAAGATTTTATTTTTTTTAATTGCATAGCAGCCAAATGACTGCTGTTCCGGTGCACACATTTACACACACACACACACACACACACACACACACACAAAGTGCTCACAGGAAAATAACTTACTCCAGGATGGTCTCGTGGAATGGGTGGCCGTCCTATTGCCCCTGTATAACAAGAATGAATTAATTAATTTGCTAAATTGAGGAATAGTGTAATCTATCATAATTATATCAGCATAGATGTACATAGGTGTGTGTTGTTATTACTCAAATTGAGCAGACTCCCTTTCAGAAATGACACATGGCACTGTTATGCCTTACACACTGAGTTAATGGCTCTCAATAGGCTATTGACTATATGTCTATGTGTATGTTTCCATTAATTATGTTTACCATTTTCTCCCCCTGGTCGAGGACAGGGCTCCGTTAACACACAGAGAAGGCCGTCTGGTTTGTATGAGTAGTGCTCCACTAGCTGGGGTAAAGACAGGAGTTTAGACGTCTCATCACTGTTCCATTGGTACACATTTATTTACAAAACAATAACTGGCCTGTTGACTACTTATCTCAGTTCATATGTCACCTTCTCATCAAATTTAAATTACAGCTTGCGTTCTCAGGACTTTTTATATGCCTTAGTACCTAGAACCCGCACTGGGTTCGGAAAGAGGGCTTTCTTGTTTGCTGCCCCCTTTCTGCCTGAAATGATCTACAACAGATTTGAATACTATAAACTCTCATATCGCTTAATGATTTTAAAACTCAAGTCACGGACAGTTATGTGCTAGAATTTTGTTAGGTCGAGTCTAATTGAGCGCTAGGATGATAAGCTACAGTATAATACACAAGATGTAACATTATATGTATGTACTGTATGTTGGTGTATGAGTGTCCACCATCCAGGGACACGTTGCAAGTAATTATGTATGTCTATACATGCTCTCCAACCGAGACAGAGAGGAAGAAAGCCCAAGAAAATTGTCTTGTCTCCTCTTTTGCTAATAAACAAGTTTGTAATTTTGCAAAGAACAAATATTTTATTTTTGGATATTAAATAGTCAAGACTACTTTTTTCACTTTATGTGCACAAAACATGTGTAATGTGTAAATAATTTCATTGACCAAGATATCCATTCATAGCTTAGCTAGCATAATTGATTTGTATGAAGAGTCAAACAATGTTATTTGTACACTAACTTGTGAAATTAAGCTTTTGATAGTCATGTACTCTCTTCCTTGTTTCCTTTATAGTAATTAATACTGCATGGATATTATAACTATATATTTTGAATGTATATTACTGTAATACATTTCTGATATGGCTCTCAATACAGCCTTAAGACTTTCCTCTTGTTTACAGGCAAGCAATTGTCTATTGTCTATTAGGGTTTGGTGTTCTCCAATGTGCACGTTTTCTTCTGGGACAGTTCATTACGTGCATCAAAATTACAGCAAAACTAGCAATATTAAGAGGCATTTTGTCATTTTCATCAAATAAGTGGTTGAGGTGAACGATGCAATCCTTCGGTCTGTCTGATTGTCACAATGCAGAGATTACACCAGTCTCACATGCTTGGTATCTAGATCTACTGCTGCCAAGATGCTCAAGATAAATCAAATAAAGCACACATTGACATTGACCACATTGTCCTAGGTTTACAAAAAGCTTAATGTGTGATATTTTCATTGTTGGCTTAGACAGGGATGAATTAATATGTACAGTATATACCAGACTAATGATCTTATAAAACTAACTAGTTTATAATGTATTGTGCTAACCTGCCACAAGGTGTCAAACTTCTTTCCATCGGGGATGGAGAGCTTGCCGGACTTGTCCCTGTCAATACGATAGTGCATGACCTGTCCTTCATGTAGCAAACACAGAGCATAGGAACCCCTCATGTCCCGCTGTCGTATTCTGCAGAGACAAAGAGAATGGAGAGACATAATGAGGGAATGGAAGGAAATATGGGAAAAGAGGAAGAGGGGGTTCATATAACTGAGAACGAAAGACCCAATATATAACCCTTTACTAAAGTGTTATGAAGAAAATTGCATTTCTGTTGCTGTTGACAAGTTAGATTAATCAGGAGGTATTTGGCAGTGGGTATATGTCCTATTCTGTCAAACATATACAGTATATGGTTCAACCATGGGAACCCAACAGATGAGAGAAGTCATTATTGCCCTCTGGTGGTTGCATTCGAAAGGCCTCTCCATCGGCAGTGTGTATAAATGCTATAAATTAAAGAGTACAATACAATTAATAAACATCTCGGTATGTCAATTTCCAAATAAAAACAATCAGCCTTTATTGATAATAATAATAATAATAATATCTTAAATTTATATAGCGCCTTTCACAAACCCAAGGTCGCTTGATGATACATGTGGGCTGCTACAGATTAAGTCAAGTTTGTACAAGGCTTTATTGCAGTAGAATAGGTTAAAGTTTCTATCCTATAATCTATATTCACCGCAATTTTGTGAAAAATGTTCATTTTTTATGAAATATGATTGTGCATTGTGCACAAAAATGAATGGGTATTGTCTTAGGAATCAATGCAATCAGCAGAGGTGCCATTTATAATTTTCCTTCCTTTCCCAATCCAGTCATTATTTGTTCCTGGATGTTTTAGAAAAAGATATTTGCTGAACAAAAGCAAAGCACAATAGCACGTACTGTTTGAACCACTCACTTCACTGCACACCAGTGGTTTTTATTCAACATGCACAGTAACTTTACAAACAGCTGTCTGTCTAGGCTAGCCACGTCAGAGCAGGAAATACTGTACATCATGTCATGTAGGAAACTGTGTTTGGCTCTGCTTAGAGAATGTAATTTTCTGGCCAAAATACTCGTAAATAGCCTAAATGGTTAACTTCAGACTTGATTCATCGTGGGAAGCCATTGAGCAGCACCAGGGTGCATGTATCTAATCAGCTCAAAGTACGTCAAAATCAATCAAGTGGGCCTTTAACTCAATAGCACAGTACAGCTTGACAGCACTAGGCGGCAATGAAGAGAAACTCAATTATGGGAACCAATTACAGGAAAATCCTTAAAATGTGAATGCTACATTTGTCATGGATTAATCCTACACCGGACCTATAGTTTTATGGAACACTAAGGGGGGCCACAGAGATAAATAAACAAATAAATAAAAGAATAAATACATGAATGTGTAAATATAAAAAGGAATTTAAAAAAAGTGAAAATATATAAATAAATAGATCAACAGATCTGGAAATTAACGTTATTATAGGTAACTTATAGCAACTCTAGAGTTTGCTGGTGGTCGCAAAGCCAAACTGACGTGCAATTGTTCAACATTCATGACTGAGTGTGGTTGGACTGCTGCTGTCTGTTCGTGTGGTGTCTGTCAAAATGTTCACAGAGGACGTAAAGTCAAATTACCATACTTCCTGTGTGCAAGACGTCACATTTCCCACAAAATCCAGCCCAGTGACAGGCGAATTGCATAGTGACTTCTAGGAAACTGATCTGAACCGCGGATCATGGCCATTACAGTATGCAATCACATGTTTAATTAATTCCAAATCTTAATGTTCAAATGTTATTAAAATTATAATCTGTTAAAAGCATAAAACTACATATTGTACCTTTAATATAGAAATATACATTTGCGTTCATATTTATTTATTAAATTCTATAGTTTTTTATCAATTTATGTCCATATATATTTTTCTATGTATTTATTAATTTACGTATATAGTTCTCTATGTCTGCTTTTCCTGACAAGTACAATCTGTCAATTCAACTTCAACAACCAATCTTTTGTCCACCCACTCCACCCACTACACTTGTATTTCAACCACACCCAAATAGCCCGAACTGCTTGCACTTACCAGCAGTCTCTCAAACAAAAAAATAGCACACAGGCTCTTTAGACGATAGTCTGATGACTAGACGGAGTGCAGCAAATAATATACAAATAATATACAGTATATCCATCTCTTTGGTCAGATACACGAATGTTTGGACCCTTTTTCTGTATATAATTTCACATGTTTTTATTCCTTTTTATATTTCCACATTTATTCATATATTCATTTATTTACTTATCTTATCTATCTCAGTGTTCCATATGGAATTATAATCCAGATACATGCTAAATAATTGCACACAAATGTGACGTAAGGAACACGACACAAATGACTTTATCTTACAAAGAACTTGCTTTTGCCAGCTGTCTTTGACCGACCTTCAAAGGTAGCGCGTTGCCCTTTCTGGTAGCGGTATTTGAAGAAATGTATAGAAGGCTTTGTCAAGATGATCAAAGTGTGTATGTCTGTAATGTTTTGATGCTGTATGTAATACCCTTATAGTGTTGTCTTCTAGAAGACAGAGAAGCCAGCGCTCTACTCCCTGCTGTCATTCCTCCGGCTTTCTTTGGCTACTCCAGGAAGTCCTTTGCTAACTGTCACAGCGGAAACCACAGTGCTTGTCTGTCTGTTCAGCTGAGACCACTGTTATGCCTCAAAAAGCTAAAGGTTCATTTGCTATAAATAGTCCACGCAGTCAACACCCGTTATCTGTTCGAATGTAGCAAAGCAAGAGGCTGCATTTTATTAGTCAAGTATGATTCCACTGAGAAAAGTAGACGGGTTTCTGTCACTTTCCCTGAGGGCAATAAGTCGGTTGATTCTGGATTTGTATTCATTACTATTGCAAAGTAATTTTTTAATAAAGTTCTATCTCATCTCATCTTATTTTAAAGCAGATAATCGTGACAACAGACTTTATGTCACCATCCAACCAGGTAATTAAAGCATCCTAAATCTCTATAACACCACAAACTAATAGGCTCAAAACAACAACTAAAGGGACTCAAACTAATTATAAGAATAATAACCGACAACTGTTAAATCCTTACAGAAATCTTCCATCAGTGCGGGAACCTTTTTGAAGCCTTGGCTCAGAGTCTTCTCGTGTGATGGTGGCATGGAACCAGGGCATCTTTTCGTGGGCAGTGGTGGCAATGAGCTTCTCAAGCTGAGGCCTCTGGCTGATGATAGCTTGCTCCAGAGCTGCCCCCTGTACAGACACATGACTTTTGAACTCTGTTCACCCTGCAGTAACAAGCAGGAAAACGTTTAGTCCAACCAACAGAACTAAACTTGGAGTAAGAACTAATGTACAATAACCCAGGAAATCCAGTATAAATATTACTTACTGTATTAATGTAACTACAATACATAAGTACATTTTATTTACTTAAAGATTTACATTTTAAACCACCATTTGTGCAGTTTTATGCAGACCTGCTAATTAAATTCCATGAACCATGAATATAGCTTATCGTTTTTGCACTGCATTTACTTCCATTGTGCATATTCCGAACGACACACTGCGTCTTCTTACGGGGCAGCCAGTGGAGGTGAAACTAACCTGCAGGTTCCAGGTCTGCTTCACATACTCCCGGATGAGCTTCTCCTTCAGGTCCTCGAACGGCCCTACCTTAGGCTGCATGTTCTTCGGCCTGTTACAGGGCCTCTTCAGCTGACACACGAGGCCGTCCAGCTCCTGTGAGTGGTAGTCAATGACGTCTACGGGGCTCCTGTGGCTCTTACCGCCAGCGATGGCGTACGTGTCATTGGGTTCCCTCTCAATGGTGTAGTGGTACCACTGGCGCATGTACGCCACCGAAAGCGCAAAGCCCCCCAAGTAGTTTCGGCTTTGCCGTAGCAAATACAAGCCGTTGCCCATGCCGCCCTGCCGCAGGTAGTCCTCCGCCTCCTCCCGGGTGATGTTGCCATAAAAGAATGGCAGTGAATTCACGTTGTCTGCCATTTCGGCTGTTGGCTACCTTAAGGCTGTCCCTGAACAGAGCTCAGCCACCAAAGTTCGAAATGGAGTTGCCTGGAAGAGAAAGTGAAATCAAACATGAAGATTTGTTCACTTTTTTCAAGATCGTTTTTTAGTATGCTGCAATATACGACAAAGGTTAAGAATCAGACTTCAATGGGGAACTCAACACGTCGTTCTATTTGTCTGACTTGTTTCGTGTTTTACTTATGAAATATCATTTCTATAACACAGTTCTGATTTAATTGTTTTTATTGCCTTTTGGCTTTGTTTGGTGCACAGGATTCCTCTTGAAGGAACCTTGTTCTCAGAAGATGTCCTACTATTCAAATAAAGTTAAAAAGAAAAAAAAGATTCCTCAGTATTTTCAGTGACTTTTTGGTAACTTATGTTATTTTTCACATTTTTAGTGTGAACTGGGAGCAGCTGACAAAGTCATCACACATCTTCACAGTTCACACATTCCAAATAAGGTGTAAGATTCACCCACGACACTTCAGTTGAGCTCTTTAGTAAGATACATAAAAGAATATAAATACATCAGCATCAGAATCAAGCTTTATTTGTCAATAATACAAGTGCATGCATGCTGAATATTTTTCTCTGCATTTGACCCATCCTCTCCTAGGAGTCCCTCAGTTCCTAGATTATGCCGCTAAAGTTAATCATGAAAATCTAAATGAACAATTAACAAACAAACTGAGGATCACATACAGTACTATTAGTAGTAATTGCACAAAACAATGGGCCTGACTTCTTCTTTCTTCATACTTGTTTTTTTATCTTATCCTTTATATTACATTGCGTTGCTACTTATATAGATTGTATTATATTGTATTGTATTGTTTTGCACTGTATAGTATAGTGCATAGTGTACAGTATATCCACCATAGTGGAACTCTCTTTTTTATTCTTTTATTTTTTATGTGCCTTATTACTGTTTCTTGCACAATCTCTGTGAGCGCAGCCACCTTCATTTCACTGCATAGACTGTAATGTATGTGACAAATAAAGTCTTGAACTTGAACTTGAACTTGATTTTTTCTGGGTAGTAACTGAACTTTAAAAATCACTTTGGGGCCACTCAGATAAAGAGAAATATAAATTGCTGTCTGGGGTAGATTATAACAACACGCATGACATTATTGGACCCTAACCTGCCTGAGCAAAATGTGATCAGCAATTTCGTTATCTTCTTTTCAAAACGAACTGAAAATTCATCTTTTGAATTTTTGAATTTGCATTTACCCTTTTCTCTGAGAATCCATTATCTATCATCTTCTAAATGTTAAGAATTTCTAGAATTCTTTGTCAGCAAAGGTGAGAGTATTGGTCGAGGCATTGCTGGAACCTCTCCATCTCTCTATCAAAGTCTGTGGGCGAACCCATAGCTTTACCTGTCATAATTTAAACTATCTTTCACATAAAGTCTCCACCTAGACACTATCCCCGACTAGCCTCCTTAAAGGAGTTTTGGACATAGCTGGCCCTAGCATTCTCACCAACATCAACAGCTCTCTGGCCAGCGGTACTGTTCAATCCTGTTTTAAACATGCAATTGTCCAGGCCCTCCATTCTTAACGATTTCAGACCCATCTCTAAATTACCATTTTTATCCAAAGTTCTTGAAAAGGTCATTCTGTCACAGCTATTATCGTTTCTGAATCGTAATAACATATTTGAAGAATTGCGCTTTCCATAGTCAGTGATTACCTTTTCCTTAGCATTTGAATCCCCTTGAACGCCTAAATGCCGTTTTATGCTTCTGTGATACACATAAAAATGGGTCTGTGCGAAATGTGCAGCATTTACAATGGCTGCAGACCAGCTCTGAGTAGATGTCGCACACCTCCTCAAGAATTAAAGTTTTGCGTAGTTAGCAAACGTATTGCGGCACACTCCGCACAGGTGACGATTGGTCGACTGGTGAAGTGAGGTGGGACATTCGTCAAAGGTCATTCGTATAGTTCACTTCCTGTTGCAAATTTTAAACAATAAGCATCTTTCCATCACATAAGGAGCCATCCTCTCTTGGATACTGGCGAGGGTCAATCAAGGACAGACGGAACACCATTCGAAAACTTCCTTGGTGCTTTCATCAAGATAGAATTTATGAGCCTTGTTCGATACATCGCCATCTATGTCCAGACATGTAATTACGTGACCTGCACAACCTGTGCAACATGCTGCACGGGTATAAATGCTCCGCCTGTTCGTGAGCGTCACACATCACGCAAATCACACGGACTATGCAGAAACATAGAACAAGCTTTATGGGTAGGGGTCACGTGTAGCTGTATGGGATCTAATGCAGTTGTCTGTGTGTGTTGTATCTCTGTGGCTGTCTTTGGGTAAAAAATTGTTGTTAGCATTGTCCTGTTATGTCCTCTTATGTACTTTTATCCACTGCATTTGTTATTTCTGTTTATTTGTTGTTTTTCTGGCATTGTGTGCCGACTGTTTGGCAATTTTACACACTGTACTGCACTTTGGTAAACTACAGTTGTTTTTAAATGTGCTTTACAAATAAATCGATTGATTATGGTTTCTTAAGTTCCCTTTTCCCCTTTTCTTAAGTTCCACATTCTTAAGCAATTTTTAAACATTCATTAAACCCACATTGCAGAAAATACAAATTGAAAACAAGAGCACTGAAAGTGACTGGCGGAATGAAAATTCTTCCTTATATAATGTTGCCTTTTCTCTCTTTTTTTAAATTTAACTTGCATACGCTTTTTTCATACTTAGACAACAGAGTGAAATAAAATACACAACTTTAGGGTGTGCAGAACAGGTTCATGTGGCAGCAAAGAAGGGGTTAACTAGAATGTATGGCGTGACATAAAGACGAGCAGTGAAAAACCACAAGAAATGCAGGACAGTTGCAATGGGTAGACTGTCAGTGTTCAAAAACAAGTGAAGTAGTCACTTGAAACACGGAACTGAAAATGGTTTGTTGTTCATTTAAATATCTACAAATAATCACAAGAAACAATGATATCTTTAATTCTGCTAAAGCCTCTAATGGTACACGTATTACAGTGGGGAATTAAGTATTATCTTTCAATGTGCAATTGGGAGTAAATGTGTTTTCTTTTGTGTGACAAAACATCAAATTACTCAAAAGTGAGACTTTCTTAAAGCAGATTTCCTTAACACTATGTACTTTATTTATAACCACTCCTTTCTAAAACAACCAGAATAATGACCTCTCCATCTCTCTATCAAACTCTGTGGGCGAACCTATAGCTTTACCTGTCATAATTTAAACTACCTTTCACATAAAGTCTCCACCTCGACACTACCCACGACTAGCCTCCTTAAAGGAGTTCTGTATTATTTGTAACAGAATTTTATGTTATTGGCAACCCTTCACCCTTGAATCCAGCTAATTATTAGAATTATTAAACGAATTTGCTCACCAGGAATACCAAAATTATTACATCATTACAAAATCATTAAATTCATAAATTACAACAAATTCAACGAAGCCTGTAACACCACCTAAACAACATGGAACACCAATACTTAATTAAGAAAGGGGCGTTCTCAGCATGTCTATCACAACTAGTTGATCAATTTGATGAGTGAAACTAGAAAGTAGGTGAGGTCAGAAATGAGAAAGCCAAGCAACAGAGGGGCAGAGTTTAGCAGCAATGACCTGCATTGAGAGGGATGAGAGCTATGACAGGGTAACATGGCAAAAAAATAAAAATAATAATAATACATTTGTAGAATATGAATTTGTATGACATAGGGTTTATATTTTACTATTTGATGTAATACTTTGTAATGTTGATTTTAAACCCTCATGGAAATTTGTTAAGGGTTCACGTAGTCTATAAATCTAAAATTTGAGTACATACTGTTTGATTTGAAATGTTGTGAAAAGTGCTTTACGGTTATTCAATTGTACTATTAAATTTTTCAATTGTATCATTCAATTAAAAGATAAGTGTTACGTTTAAATGATTTCAAAAATCCCAGTTTGGAACTTAATCGCTATATAATAATAATAATAGTAATAATAATAATAAATATAGTCCAAGCAGATTGCGATCATTTGGATGCTTGTTTCTTATTCAATTGAAAAGAAGCAAAACTTTTATTATAAATATTTAATCGTGATCGTCACTTTATACTGATGCTCTGTTGAGATACATAAATCTACTTTCAGAAACATTTGATGTTGCTTATGACCTTCAGTGAAGATGTGTTTCACATGACTACATTCACATGACCTCAATAAGAACTTGAAAACATACCAAATGCATGAATTGCTACGTTGTTAGCAAGTAGGACCTGGCACCTGGGGATTAGAACCCTGGACCTTCGTATCCCCACAGAAGGTGACTTACTGACTGCACCACTGGGAAAACATGGCTTCATAGCTACAAATTCTTGTGAAGATTGGACAAATGATCAACAAGTTATGGTCAATTTCGTGTTAGGCCACGCCCTTTAATATATTGTAATCAAGTTCATTGATTAACTGCAGCCATATCATATCAAACTGGGCCTGTTTAAGGATAATTTGTGTATCTAGGTCCCCTAAGGCTGTCATTTTTGTTTGGGAAGTATATGCACATCAATATCTACCATTCTGCAAATTTCCATGTGTCTAGCGTGTACCCTCTCACGGGAATGTGAGAAACCGTGGAAGAAGAAGACAAATAATAATAATAAACCAGCACAAAAACAAACAATAATAATAATAATAACCAGAACCAAAACAATAGGTTTCCAGCACTGTCGTGCTTAGATCCCTACTAATAATGATGATGCTTAGGTGTTAAATAATCTGAGAATACAAAATGAATCTCTAGATAAACCACAGATTTCATTAAAAAGTCCAAAATCCATGAAGTCTAATTGTTTATATCTTGTTATTCGATTCGGGAAGTCTAGCTTCTATCAACTCTGCTTTTATTATCTCTAAGATCAGGACTTTTCTGTGTTTCTCAGACCTGGAGAGAGTTACCCACACCCTCACATCGTCCTGTCTTGACTACTGTAATTCACTATACGTTGGTATCAGTCTGGCTTCTCTCTCCTGCCTTCAGCTAGAGCAGCAAGACTTCTGACTAGATCCAAACAGAGGACATATTACTCCTGTTTTTGCATCACTTCACTGGCTCCCTGTCACCTACAGAATCACATTTAAAATCTCACTCTGTTTACAAATCCTTCCATGGTCTGGCTCCTCTGCACATTACTGAACTTCTGTCCCTGTACCGTGCCACTAGATCTCTTAGGTCCTCTCTGATCAGGATAGCAGTCCCAAAGCTGTGGAATCAACTTCCCCTTACTATCAGATCTTCCCAATCCACTGAGATTAAAAAAAGAAACAACTGAAAACACATTTTTACTCATTAGCCTTTAACTACGTCTGACCTTATGTTATTCTTTGCCTGTGTTTGTGTGTGTGTGTGTGTGTGTGTGTGTGTGTGTGTGTGTGTGTGTGTGTGTGTGTGTGTGTGTGTTTACATTTCTTCTGTCTGTTTTGTAAAGTACTTTGGATTGAACATGTTTCGTGTTTAAAGTGCTGTATAGATAAAGTTGACTTGACTAATAGAAGCGCAAAGCAAAAAGCATAAAACCAAATCATCAAGAAGTGCTGTACAAATGAAACCTGAAATATTTTACTTAATTAAACCAAGAAATCATGAAAATATATTGACACTGACCTAACTGACCTAACATTCATAGATATAGATTCAATTCTTTAAAAAAGTAACAAAGTTAAACTAAACGGCTACTTCCTTCAGCAATATTTTGCATGCTACCCAAAAATAATAATAACCAGAATGCCAGAATTGCTTTTTTCATAATATAATGACATGACATAATATTTAAAATCGGCCACAACTCATGTTTAAAGCAATAGGCTTAAACACCCCTAGATATAGTATTAAAGCATCTCCTGAGACTAGATCCCATGAATCAGCAGCGATGCAAAGTACGGAGAGCCCTTATTAAGGAGATTTGGGTGAAAGTTTTATTTTATTCCATATTATCTAGATATTAGTGCTAAAGACCACAACATCTTAATTAAATGCCTGAAATCCAGGGTTAGCATTAACAACGTTGAACTTTATTCATTTAGTTACACCTTTCTAACAGAACCATCTCAGTTGACGCCTGGTTCACCTGATATTACCTGGTTCTTTAAGGTTTAATTCCACGTCCCATCCAAGCATCTCTTAATGAATGTCCTGCTGATATAAAACGTTGGATATTTCTTACAAATTAATGAGGACATCTGAATTAGCACTGTTTGTCAGTTAATATAAAGCAGCTGCTAGAAAATTATAAGTCATGTTTGAGGATGACCCTACCTTCGATGTCAAAGAGTTGTACAGTCATGTTTTTGCTCAGTTTAGAACCATTTTCAAAATTAAGCCAATTTTAGTGTTCAGCTAAGAGAAAGTAATTTGCGCTTTTATTTCCTGTTGCCTAGACTACTTCAACTCTGCTTGAAGATCCATGATCAAACTTCTTAGGGAGCTTAAACTCAAAAATCATGGAAGCCAATCTAATGTATCTAAAGTCAGAGTTGTGTAATCTGTACTTTTATTTCTAGTTGAAAGCCTTGCTGCTGCATTCTGAATTGGTTGCACATGAGAAAATGCTTTATGATTGACACAAGATTACAAATTGCTGCAGCCAGGTCAGAAAAAGATAGTACTGACAGACGTTTAGAAATATTTTCCAAATGTTAGAAAAAAAGACTCTTTGAAACCGATTCACAAAATTCACACCACAATTAAATGCAACCAAATATCGGCAGCCAATGCTATGTTGCCAATAGCCAATTAATTTTAAAAAGTTTCTGTGCTGATGATACACATCTATAACTGTAGAACCCAGTGAAAACCTAGTGAAAAGTTTTCATATAACCTTTGACATTTTTAAAGATTCCACTGAAATTAAATATTGGATGTTTCTAAACTTCCTTCAACTTACTGACATTAAAACTAATAATTATGACAAAGTGGGAATATATAGACAAAAAAGGCCTTAGGGTGGGCAGACACAGTGTATCTTACAAATGAAAGCCAAGACTATTACTATACTTACTTTATATGGTGTGGTCCAGTAGTAGTCCTCTTCTAGTGCAGTTTGCAGTCCTTCACTGAGACAACCATACCCAACTGCCACCAGCCTGAACAGGATGTGAATAGGTTACCTTAGGTTCTGTTGCATAATAAGAAATAACTTCTTCTGAAAAACAAAGATTGAAGCAATACCAAAAACACTTGGGTAAAACATTCAAGGACTTAAATATTTCGTTGATTAAAAGTACGTCATTGTCTTACTGTAATGTCACAAAGCATAAACACTGAATAAGGGTGCTTTTAGACTTCCTCATTTCATCTACTTCCTTAACTTTTTAAAGGCTCTACTTCCTTTTTATCTGAAATACTGACCAACACAAGTTTGCCACACTGAGGAAATAATGTGAACAACATAAAAAAAAGGGTGTTGATTATTTTGGTAATAACACCCATTGAAGGATGTTGTTGCTTGGAACTATTCTCACCTCCTACTGCATTAACTAATAGATGCACATTTCTTAATTTGTCTTTGTGCACATGCTTTTTTTATTGTTCTATTTTGAATGTCAGAGAATGTACATTGATTAGATTCAGAAATTAATGTTATTAAGTTAAAGAAAGTTAATTGTAGTAAGAATTTAAGTTTGTATTAACTAATATCAGTTAATACATGAACTAATGTTCATGGTTTTTAGATATGACCACTACTCACTTTTCTGTTTGAACATGGTGTAATAAATACATTTACAAAAGCATTAATAAATTCCCTAGATAACATGCAAAACGCTTTGGGCATGCTTTGTTTATATGCTTCTAAATAGTTTAAGTAACAAAAGAGGAACTTCAAGGACAGGGAGACCTTTGTCATGAACATAATCTAATTACAGCATTTATATAATGCTATATACATACTAACTGCATTAGTCAATAGCTTAGTAATCCTGAATACATTTATTCACAACCTAAATAAGTGTTAGTTCAAAATAAGTTCATGCATGAACTAACTAACATTAGCTTATGCAATCTCATTGTGACATGTTACCATTGCTATGACTCATGCTGCACCAATCAGGACTGAGCAGAGTAGCTGGCCGTTAGAGAGTTTGAAAGAGTTGGGCCAGATAGACCAAGGACTCCCACAGATAGATATGAGGTCACCTTCGCTGGTGTCATCAGCTTCTGTGGAAGTTGCCGCTTCTCAGGGAAATGTGATATATGAGAGAGTCAGTGAAAAGGAAAATCAGGTTAAAGAGATAGCTTGTGTTATTTCTGGGCCAGGAGTACTAGTCAAGCAACACAGCGTGTAGAACAGCCAACAATGGCTAGGCCAGTATGTGAACCAATATCAAAAAACCACCTAATCTAAGTTATAGATGCATGTGATGAAGTGTTGGAGGGAATACCTTTCACAGGACAGGGTGAGAGTGAGAGGGCAAGAAAGAACAGAGACAAGAACCACAAAGATAAGGGGAATAGTACACAGACAAGACAAGAGAAACATGAGAGAAAGGAAAAAAAGGGTAGGCCCAAAAGAGCCAGAGCAAGGCAGGACCAGGGCGGAGCAGGAGATTTCAGGCGCACAGCCTGGGGGTAGAGCAGAGGCTGAACTGGAAACCTCAGGCGGACAGCCTGGGGGTAGAGCAGAGGCTGAACTGGAAACCTCAGGCGGACAGCCTGGGGGCAGAGCAGAGGCTGAACTGGAAACCTCAGGCAGATGGCCTAAGGCCAGGGCAGAAGGTTGGAGCAGCGCTGGATGACGGCCATGATGCCGGCGACGTAGGCGGAGCTTCTCCGAAGGACAGGCAGGAGGACGTAGGCGGGACTGCTCTGGAGGTCACTGACGTAGGCTGGGCTGCTCAGGAGGTCAGCGCCATAAGCAGGATCCTAAGTGCCGACTAGAGCATTGCGGCTCCTCTTGGAGACTCCATGGTACCCCGTGAAACTGGCCAGGCAAGTCCCTTTGAAGGGTGGGAAGGGCTCCTCAGTTGTTCCCTAAAAGGCTCCTGGGGTTCAGGGAATGCAGGCTCAGGACAGGCAGGTAGCGGGCTAGCCAGCTCAGGACAGGCAGGTTGCGGGCTCACGACCCAGAGTCTAATCGACTGAAGTGCAGGCTGGGATGCATGCTGAAGGCTAGCATGCTGGAGGTTAGCATGCTGGGGACTAGGAGGCCGGTGAATAGCAGGTCTAAAACTAGCGGGCTGGTGGCTAACAGGCTGGTGGCTAGCAAGCCCAATGCTAGCAGACGTATCGCCTGGCTGCTCACCAATCAAAAAACGCCTGAACATAGGCAGCAGGTTGAGCAGGTATGTGTCCGCTGGGTCCATTCTTGGTCGGATCATTCTGTTACGGTTGAGGTGAGGTGAGGACCCAAATGCAGGACAGTGAGGCAGATGATGATCAAAACCCAAGACTGGGTGTTTTAATAAAGCGGGTTGCAGGTGACACGGATACACAAAGATGAAACTCTCAAACCTAAACCGACACAGGTGAAGTGACACAATGAACACAATACTAACTACACTAAGGCGATAAGATAACAAAGAACAGAATGAACTTAAAACCACACAGAGCAAAACCATGAAAAGAACAGAACTATAGCAAAACAAAATGAACTAAAAGCCACGCAGGGCAAAACCATGACAGACTTATTTTCCTTTTTAAGGGTTGTAGCTCACCCTCTTCTGATTGATAGTAAAAAGTGAAGTTTGTTTTTATAACATCAGGTTCTTCAGGTTACTCTAGACGCATGCATTTAAGTGCTTGCTAATTGCAACTGCTATACTGTAGTTAACTGCTCTTGAATAGACGGACATTATTGAGTCTATCAATACTATCAGTGCTATCAGTAAGATCGCACTCTAGTGTTGGTGAAGTGAACTACAATTACAAACCAAAACAAGAAGCAGTGTTTCGACTTGTGCAGGCTGAGGCGACGACAAAGTAAAAGAAAGTAGAGAGAAACAGAACCACTGAGACACAATCAAAACATAGAGAGAGAGGAAGCTTTCAGACCATCACCATTATACTATATATTATGATACAATGTGGTAATTCAACTTTTTATTTGATTTTAACATTTTAACATGATTTTAACTGATGGCAAACCACAGATCATTACTTAAGTTAAAGGATTTTTTCTGAAGGAATCTGGCTTGACAATACTGAATTTACAATGTAGTCAATTTCTAAAAGATAAATCAGACATTTTTGGCCCAGGACATGATACCCATTACTTCTTTGAGGGATGTCGTAGCTGAACTGGGTTGGAAAAGACACAGCAGAACCTATAAAATGTTTCATTAGCTGGCACTGAGAATGAGTGTTAGCGATTAGTATTATCTTGTTCATTTTTTATGCAACTTCATTCTTTAGTAGGGCTCAATGCATTGATGACTTAGTTACAATGCTATGCACTAACTAACTAACTAATATTCTAACTAACTAACTAATATTCTGTAAATCACAATGAAAGACTTTATACACTATAAAACTATGAACACAAACAGGCAAAGACCAAACTTTTGCATACTGAGATATTTCTGAGCAAACTATGGAAAGCCATGAAAGACTGCATCTGCTTCTGACATTTATAGATGTGTATTTTTGTGTGAGTAATTGCTTGTGTGAACATGCTTGTATGTGTATGTATGTGTGTGCAAAAGTGTGTAACGAACGTGCGGGAAATCAGTCATGTGTTTTAATCAGACATTTGCAAGTGCCAGCTGGGGCTGTATCAACATCCTGTTAGTATAATACCTACTGAACAGTCAGGAATCAAAATGTTGGAATTATTGTCAATTGAAAATATTTTTCATTTTAGGAATACATTTTTTTTCAATTATTTGATTGGCTTCTTTCTTTTAGAGGGAATCTAACTACATGATTTTGGGGTTTGATAATGTTACTATTTATCGGCTTGAACCAGAAGTACAAAGATGTTTTTTGAATGTGTGTGTTCTTTCCAAACTGCTAAAGATTTATACTTGCATTTAAACCTGGAGTGTAATTTTACTGCAATTGGATATTACATCAACGATGTAAGATGTGTCACTTTCACCTGGCTTTATTCTTAACTTCATTTCCATTTACTTTTATGGACTACTGTAGTTTATCAAGAAAAAGAGGCATGCTATGAAAATGCACAGTAAAACTTAAAGGGAGAATGGAAAGACCGTGTTTAACTACATGAAAATCATTGTGCAACAACTTGACATTTAAATAAAAAGGGCAACATTTGTCCGTTTGATGTTTTTTTTAAGTTTTTTTTTGAAGTTCCTTGTGTTTAGATTTGATGTGTTGGAAGGTGCTGTACAGAAGAGTAGAGGTCCTTGCCATATGTCAACTGATATTGCCACGGTCTTTTTACAATTATCTTACAGTAGGGCAAACTATGCAAGTCATTTTTGGAGCACGCATTTTTTGAGATTTGAATCCATGGAAATAAAATGTCTTTTAATGTCTCTCATCCTTCCTTGATGTAACTATCTCTTGTTTTATTTGGATGTTATGGAAGAATTAGGCCCATAACACTTCCAAAAGTTTTACACTTAACCAGAATGTTTTAGTTATTACTGATCTCACCATTAATCTAAATAAGGCTAAATTGACACTTGACTTTTCAGACTCCTGTTCAGCAGTTCAGAAACCAAATTCTACCAACAATAAAGGGACCACTGACACGACTGACTTGGCAAGTCAGAGTGATGTGTAGCAACAGTATAGCCAAAGTCTTGTCTGTTTGTGAGACATTGTCATACATACTAAACTTGGACTGTACACAACAAAACTTAAGCTCTCCTGGTAACATTGACCTCTATACTATTCTGAATGTACATACATTACATACATATTCGGGTTCTCTAGTCAAGGCCAATCCTGCATGTTTAAGGGAAGTGGTAAACATGTATGATCTACAGATATGTATATATGTGCTTTTACACTTTACATTAACTCATTTTCTTCCCCTTTTCTGGACTTGTGCTTCCACTTAGTTGTATTGTATTGTAAGTACAATAGGTACAATAAGGTGATGAATGATAAGAAACAGAAAACATTGTCTAAGAGACAGCATACAGCTTCACAACATATTTTTATATCAATTAGAAATACCAATTTCATGGAGGACTTTTATTTAAAAATATTTGCTCCATAAATTGAAAGACAGTTCCAATGATATGTCACGAAGTACCTTATATTTACATGATTACCAAATTAAAACAAACAGATTTTAATCATAATTCATGAATGTGCCACATGTTTGTTAATGTGTTATAAACCAGAGTTTCTGTAAAGTACCATTAAGTGTCTTTCATATTTCTTTGAACATACATTACTAGTTTTCACCAGTAGTTCCTGTTTTTCATCATAACGTCTTGCCAAACATTGCTTGAGTTGTAGGCATAGCTGTCTTCGAACCTAAAACCTAAAAACTGTCTAAAACCTAAAAACTCACCAGAAGTCTACTGTTTATGCAAAATCTGAGGCCTTAAGTCAGTGGCAGTCTGAGGCATAGGCCATATAGATGGTCTCCTAGGGCAGCAACTGACTTGGGGCATCAAATGCCCTCAGCTTCAGTCTCCTGTGACCACAGGAGCGTTCAGTCGAGGGGGAGGGGCAAATGTCACAAAAAACATGCATAAAAGAAGAAACCAAATGTATGACCCCTCCCTCCTGTTCCTTTCACACACAACAGTATATGTAATATTAGTCTAGTAACTAATACAAAACTGTATTAGAGAACACATATAAAGTTGTTACTGAGGTTTAACTAGCACACTTGAGCCATACTTTTTTATTTATTTACTTCTTATTGTTTGTAACTTTGTTATTGAGGAATTGTATGTGTATAATCAGTACCGTTGGTCATTGCTTTGGTTTGTTGGTGTGGGGCTTCTGGGGGCCTTTCTGCCTTTTTGGGGCCCTTCATGATTTCACCTAGGGCACCAAATATGCCAGGACCACCTCTGCCTTAAGTGCAGACATTGATGGACAGTTTTCTTTAATATAGTTTTTTTTTTACCATAATAGCTTTTTACTGCTCAAGAGATCATCAGTATCAGTTGCTTTAAGGACATAAATATAGCATTCAAGATTCTGATACCCCTAAAACAGGTTTAGTGTCAGGACCCAGCCGTAGCGGCTGGGGTCCTCTTGGGTTGAGTTTGTGTTTTATTTTTCCGTGTTGCCCTGCGTGGCTTTTAGTTTTTCTTGTTGTGGTTTCTGGTGTGTTTGTTACTTTCTTGGGTGTGCCCTGTGTGGCTTTCGGTTGGTGTTCTTGTGTGCTTGGCTGGTCTTGTCTGTGTCTTGGTTTTGTAGGCCTGTGTCTGGGTGTTGTAGTTCTGTCTTGTTTCCCTGTCTAGTCCTGAGTCCTCCCAGGTGTGTCTCGTTGTAATCACCTCCCAGTGTATTTAGTCTTGTCCTCCCCAGTCTGTCTTGTCGGGTCATTGTTACAGGTATGTGGGTTGTCTTTCGTGA
>OMKK01090541.1:7659-18310 GCA_900302305.1 Polymixia japonica
AATCTCCTGTTGTTTACAACTGATGTTGAGAAGATTCCTCCCCCCACTCCAGTGCCATGTAGTAGCCTGCAATCTGTTGTCTCTTGCAGTGTCTCCGCTTCCCCCCTCAGGGCGTACAGTGAGTTAATGATCGCTTAGCAACACTGGCTGAGTAACCTCTTCCTGCTAGGCATTCTTGTTTTCCAAAGTCCTTGTCTTTTGTTCTGCTCGGGCCTGTATTTAGCAGCGTCTCAGTCAATTACAGGAAATTATATGAACGTATGACGTGCCACAGTATTTTTAATTTAAGTTTTAATTGCACTGTAATTGTATTCCCATGAGTGAGTGGGAATGGTAGTGGGTCTGTTTGTTGGGGTCACTGAAGGTTACAGGCTAAGTCTGTAGGTCTCGTCCACACCGTACTCTGTGTAGTGGACAAACAACTCAGTTGTTTGTTTGTTTGTTTGTTTTTCAGCTGTATGTGCGCTCATACTGTCTGTCCTGTTGTCTATCAGCTGGAGCGTGTTCTCCCAGAGCTAGCCACAATTCTTCTTATGCAACTAAGCCTCCCAGGTACCCCTGCCCCTGGGGGGACAGATCCATCAAGACAGACAGCTGTGTTTTTGAAGAAGTGGAGAGGCTCCCTTTTGTTAAGCACTTGGATAGTTCATGTGTAGTTAAGTTTTTAGTTTTGCAACCAGTATCATTTTGCCCAGACAGATTTGCTGGCATTACGTCATACCTCTGCTCTTTTCTACCATCATGTGTGGTTCCCTTGCGGGGGGATGGGATGGAGTGCATATGTTAGCAAGGTGGGGGTTGGTCGAGGACAGCCATTGGTTGCACACCTCCCCCTGTGACCCTCTCCGTCCCGCTGTGCCAACTGCCTGTCAGTCTGCAGCGTGACCCCCCACCCCCATTCATCAGTGTGTCCATCCCCCACGCTGCTTCCTGCACGTCCGACAAACATTAATGCCCCACTTAACTACTAACAATGGATTAAACATTCCCTTTCCAGTAGTGACTCTGTACTTGATCTCAATGAGATTAAAGTCACACTCTCATTTCCTCATTTCCTCTCCACCAAGCTGTTTAACCAGCAACACTGAAGCATGGTAAGTTAGCTTCCTTAGCGGTGTGATATTGGAAACATCAAGTACCAGATTACATAGTATGTAGTCTACATAACATCCAACATAACAAGATCAGGACAACTTTTTCATGTACAGCCAGAAGATAAGGTCAACTTGGTTTGTCCCCGTGGGGAAATTAAGTTGAAGAGGGATGAATTAACTTTTTTAGTATACAATGTCAAACTGAGCACGTCCTCATTTTGAATAGAAGCAATCCCGCCATACACAAAGTTTAGTACAGCTAAAGCCTCCCTTGAATACATAACTACATTTTTGAGTTGCACAGCACTATACAGCATCAATTATACATACTAAATATGCTTGGTATGTACCCAATATCATATATCAATATCAACATCAGTAGCAATGCGTGTTCTTGTGTGTGTGAGAGACAAAAGTTGAATCCAGCCAATTAATCCAAACTCCCTTGCTATGCAAAAGTGACGAGTCAGCAATGACTATCGCAACACGTCGTCTCTCTGCAAACTGAAGCTCCCTGCCCCATACCCACTTTAAACTAGTTACATAACAGGTTTGTGGGAAGAATCTATGACATCTCCCTGGCAAGCCAAGCGCTAGCAGATCTCACCCCAGGTCCCCTCACCATGTTTATTACTGGCAGAAAGACTATTGTATGGCAGAGTCTGTCAAGGGCTCCAGCTCCTCAGCGGTGGATAATAGCTGGTAACGGTCATGAACAGAATGGTTTACAGTGTGAAACAGTGTCGGATGTTTAAGCACCACATGGGTCTGTATATATCCGAGGAGGCAATTTGTCAGTGCCTCTGGCCCTGGATTCAGCTGCCCTCTCAGTGGGACTGTGACCTCAGGCAAAGCCTTTTTATGGTTTAACGTGTCCCACCAGAGCTCTGGCTTTGAGTTACGCCCCCGACCCTTCATGCCATCGCAGCTTTCTCCGTGCCAGCGTAACACCCGCTGTTCGTCCAAATTAACGCAGCGTGAATTAGATATTCCAGCGATTCGCAGCATGGGATTCCCCTTTCGACGTGTTACTCCGAGACCTACGGTGGCTTCAGAGAGGCTGGCACAGTGTGTTAAGTCAAATGTACTGATTTAACTTGTGTGTGTGTGTGCGATGCTGAGCGGCAGCAGGACACTGCAGTAGACACTGCTGCAAATGAGTCAGACACAGACTGCTGCATTATGGCAGCACTGACTCAGCAAATCTCTAGTGAGAGTTGTCAGAGTGGCCGCTGCAAATCTAATGTTCTCACAGCTGTGTGGGTGAGGCTGCCCTGTTTAAATAAGGCTGTAATATTCTTGTTATATATATATATATATGTAGTGAATCTTAGTAATGCCTCTTTAACTCCTTGTCTCGCTGTCTCACACACACGCACACACAAATGAACACAAGATTTTCAGGTTGTGTAAACAAGCTGACCACTGAGATAACCGCCCAGGGGGAGTGGCTGCCGGTTGTCTGGGTCAGATGGCAACAGTGACTCCTCTGTGCAACGGGGTCGGCTGACCCTTCGTGTCTGTTTACACCTGGGCTGCGTGCAGACGACCAGCAGGCTTCTGTTGGGAGAGTTACACTAGCCTGTTTGAGCCGAAGCTACAAGTAAAGATTATGTATCCGAAAAATATCTTTGTGTGACCCAGGTCAGGTTTTTGTTTCATGGGCTTGAACTGTATTACATCATACACTGTATTCCATGATACACAATATGAATACTCAGTTTACATAATGTGGTTGTTTGCTTTTTCAAGACCTTTAAGCACACACTGTTCAATGAATGCATATCTGGAGATCCTGGGCTTTATGGGACCATGTTTTATCATTTACTCTCTCTGGAAACACAGACTTGATGACTTTAACCTACTGACTGGGGTGTTTCTGTCTTTCCCCAGACACTTGTTACTCTCTGGAGCTGCTAAACCAGCAAGGGTCTCCTGTTTTAACCTGAAGACTGAACCTTCTATCAAGACGAATGAGAGCAAAGGAGAGCGCTGACTTCTCTGCAGTTTTGGATATTACAAATGGAAATTTTTCTTTGATCATGTTTACAGTGTGGTCCTCTGCCAGTTTTGATACGGAATGTTCATCTTGGCCTGAAATATTGTAATAAAGAGAGAAATTATATATCTGCTATTTCTGTTGCTACGAGTTCCGTCTGGCTGCCTTGCAGTGTTTAAGATGAATTCATTTTTTTTTTTTTGGTGATGGACTTCTTCCCCTTTTAACAAGAACAAGGCACAGACTGTAGCCGTCTACTTTTAAAAGGGATAATTGATTTTCTGTAAACCTCTTTATCTAATAAGACAAATTAGTGTGGTTTGAAACGACACATATTGTAGTACTATTTAGGCTTGTCGCGGTGGCATAAGGTCCTAGGGTCAACACCGGTTTTATTTAGTCCACACCCTCAATACCGTCATTTTCTAGTAAAAAAAAAATCTTAAGTTTATATTCTGAGCTTGAATGGCTACGTTATTAAAAGAATAACTTATATAATTATATCAGAAAATCGGATCGGGTTACTTTTGCCGATTGTCTACTCTTTGTTAACATGCGCATTTGATCACATAAGTCATTGTCGCATGGGAAAAATATGTGTTTCATACACATTGTTAATAGCAAAACAGTCAAATTCCCCACCAAGTGAGAAGCAGAGATCGCGAATCATAACTTACAGCGATGGTGTAGTGTAGTACACGCATTCACGTGAAGGGACCCTCTTGAAAAAATGTCTGAGATGACGGAACAGGGGAGTCATTGAAACGGGGCTCAGCACTGTTCATCAGCTTCGATGTGTAGTTTTAATCCTGCTTCACCTGACATCTCTCCAGCAGTGCGTAGTGCGGTGTGTTCAAGGGTGATTACAGCATGGGAAAGGAGCGATCTGTAGCCAGAGCCTCTCCAGTGGCAAAAGTCATTAATGCCGGTGTAAAGGAGGGAAGCAACACTGGTATAAAAATGGTACCACCATGACAAGCCTAGTACTATTTAACATGTTATTTACATGTTTAAAAAGTACAAACGCCTTGAAAAGTAACAGAAATGTTTCTAAAACGGTTGTGTTAAAACTCACACATTCTTTTAAGAGTGAGCTTATTTAAGGTCTTTGTGTTTTATTTAATCTGCACACCTCACTCAATTCTCCTGCTGCTGTCTTGGCTCACCCTCCATTTTGGAGAACTAACCCCTGAGGAATCATTGCCTACATATGGAGTTTTTCTTGTGCCTACTGTGCCTTGGAATCACAAGTCGGTTGAATAAGGGGTTAAAATTTTCAGTTTTATTTTCCTTTTCATTTCGCACCCTAAATATGACATGCACAGTAAATATATAGTCCTGTTATTAAACTTGCAAAAGCTTGTGAATCAATAACTGACGGGTGCCAATTAATGTGTAATTATGGAGTGGATGTAAGTAGTTAGTATAATTTAATTTGTCAGGAAAAAAAAAAAGTTTTTGTCCTACTTGTCTCTTCCCAGGTGGCACTTTTCAATAAGACGTGAATAGATTAAGATTGACTTTACTCATGTATTTAAAAGAAAGGAGTTATTTTACAAAGAAAGGAGTTGAGTAGATGTTTTCCGTTGTGTTATCAGTCATTGTTTTCAAGATGTTTTCATATTTTTGATTCAGTGTCTCTCTTTTTTTCTTTATTAGTTATGCCATTTGAGCTCTTTAACAATGTTAAGCTACATTATAGTTTGTAAAAATGTAATCTACAGAAGCTATTGTTTGTAGAGACAAATGGGTTTTGAGTATTAGAAAGCACCGGTGAAAACAAATGTAGGCCATCGTGAACTGTAATTCTGCCAGTGCTCAAAACTCATTAATATAATTATATTTCGTTGTTTTGTTTTTTTAATTGAAAATATAGCCATTTTGAAGCATTTAAGTGGAAAAGACGGCTCAATATTATCTTCTCAAATCAATGGTGTTGATATTTTATATCAATGTTATTGATATTTTGTATCCATGGTATTGATATTTTGTATCCATGGTATTGATATTTTGTATCCATGGTATTGTAACCAAAGGTTGTAACAGAAGAAACTGCGTGAGGGTTTTTCTTTGTATCTTTGTAGTAGCATTGTTCCCAGGTCTGTGTTGTGGTTTACTGAAATGGGACCCTGAATGATTCTGATTGATATTCTTCCTTTGTGTTATTCTGTGTTATACTACCTCATGTCTTCCTGCAAATTGACATACATTTGTCCTTTACTGAGCCATCATTTCAGGTATTTTTTGTTTATTTTTGACATTCCTTGGTTAGATCAAAACCATGGCAACTTCAAGAGTGCTTTTACTTGATACAATCACACAGTATTGTTTTATTCTTATGTTTATTTGTGTGGTTTTATGTTTCCTAATAATGGGTTTTAAAGGTATTGACAGAGGTTGACACATGGGAGAAGTTTTTTATGGTTTTTACTTACTATTGTTTGATGATTTGCAGGGTATTGTCGTTTACATTTTCGCAGGTGTTTACCCACCTTTATAATTTGCTCAACACAGGTCATAGTATCCTGAGGGTCATTTCTTGAACCTTTGTCAAAAACATACCTCACTCCTCTACCTTTGTTCCACTATGAAAATTAACTGTATAGGATATTTTAATTGTTTTTGTTAAAAACAATGACCCACAACTGGAAATGCAAAAGGCATGTTTAACATGAGCAGATATGGGAGAGAAACACCACTTTGTGTTATATTCATGTTTTTATTTTTATCCAGAAGAATGTGGTACCCGTTTTTAAACTCTTACCGGGCTCTTGAGAGAATGAAACAAATGTTTTTTGTTGTGCCTGTATGTTAAGTGCTTGGCACGGTCTCCATGTAGCTGCCTCTGGACGCTTTCATTTGATGTCTGCTACACTAATATCCCTGTTTGCTGGTTCTAGTTGGGTTTTTATCTATGCTATGAGGTCATATGCATCTTTTGACTTGAGAAGGGATACCGTATGTATCACTAAACACTAATGAGTGATATAATCTACTTGATTCACACGACACTCTTCTATGCAACTTTCATCTCACTAGATACACTGTGCAACGATCTGAGCTCGGCTGATTTTGAATTCTCTGCTTCTCATCTTCTGAAGGATTTGAAAGAGAAAACCAGACATTGCTGTTGTGTTGCATTACCTTTCCTTTTGTAACAGGATTTGCAAACCTTGGGTTTTAGATGTTATTAGAGCCATCAGCTTCAGTGAAAACATCTTTTTTTATCGTTGACTTTGAAAATCCAAATGACTGTTTCAATAAATGATGAAGGCTAATCTGTGTATTGTTTCTGTGTGAATTCTGTTGTTGGTGGGGGAAATGAGCAGGCCTGCGGAAAGAATCCAATAAACCAATTCAGTGTGTTAAATAAAACATTAACATTAGTTTTTTATAGTAGTTGGCAGCAGGGTGTGTCTCCTTTGCCATGCCCTATGCCTAAAGATATTGGCAATGAACTGCTGTTGACTGCACGCAACTGAGGACAAGTTAATTACAGTCTTCTAGGGTTGCAGGTTCCAATGGTACATGTTATTACATAGTCTTCCAGTGCTTTAGAGGACTACTCTGCTTCTGCAAAAAGGGCTAGCGGTGTCGATATGTGAAGTTGTATTGACTTACAACCTTACCGTACATCTTGTGTATCTGAAGTTTTCCATACATGTTTGGGATATAAAATAATACCAGGCACCCAAAATAATTTAAAAACATTGTCAAAAGTTCACTTTGAGGAACTCTGATATGTGATACATGATGCAGTATGTTGCAGTACAACGGTTGTCAGGCTTCTGTTTGTGATTGCCAACATAGCTATTTTAATGATTTTCATCCCTAATTCAACGTGTTCTTGGCAGGGATGAAATATTCTCATCAGGCACACGATAAACATGTCTGAGCAAATCCCATGCTAACTGTTAAGCCAGGTGAACTCTCTAGACAACACTGCTGTTTCTTGAAAAGGGGTAATAAACATCAAATTATTTCACTGCCTCTGTATTAGGAATGGAAGAAATTCACAAAGACACACAATCTTGACCGCCTAGATTGTTTTGATAAATACAATATACTGAAGTGACTGTTTGTTGCACCACTTTGTCATATAATGTTTTGGAGATAAGTACTAGTAGATATGCAATGTATAGGACAAATATTATTTTGTTTTTAATATTGCATTTCATCTTGTCGGAAGTTCGTCGAACAAACCCCTCATTAGAAAGTGCAGTGTACACCTAACAGTGGGTTACATGCGTGTGAAAGGCAGGGCCGCGCCGCTCCACCACAGAAAACAACAGCTGCTGACAAGTTGACATTCGTGCAGGATGCTGGTTTGGAAAATGGCCACAGTGGCCCATTAGTTCATGTATGAGTGATCAAATATTCTGTTGACTCCAAAGACGCACGGTTAGCTGTGTCATAGGGCGATGTTATAGGGTATTTCCTAATGCAGGGTGTTTAATAATGCAAAAGACATTGGGGTTGGGCTGTGCTTTTCCCTGCTAAGGAATTCTGGTTAAAAAATAAAACATAAAACAATTGACAATGAAGGTACACATGGTTGATGGGAGTTTCAAGGTTAGAGCCCCTCTTCTTTCATAACAATAGAAATAAATAGGGTAGTGCTAGCTTGATTCCTTGTTACTAGTAAAAAGTTCATTGTATGAGACTCCAGTGATCCTGTCATTATTGGTAAACATTTTTACTCGGACAATTAGAATTAGATTGTTTACGTTACGTGTTTAGCTGCTGTTTGAATTACCAAATAAATCTAAAAGCATTGCAAAAATACACCAAGACATGGAAGACAATGCCCAACAAACATTGAAGTTGTTACATTGGATTGTGCCGGGGAGCTCTACAGAGTGGGAGACGAAGCAGACAGACAGGCTCTGTTTCAGCAAGGTATTTGTTCCCCAGCATGGGGCAAAGGCATGTGAAAACTAAAGGGGGAAGGGAGAAAGTGTTGCCTGGGAATGAGGAGGAGGGTGTTTTAGAACAATGTGTGTCCCTGTGCGTGCTTTTAGGCGATACGTGCCTCGCTGTGTACTCGAGAGCTTGCGTTTGCATCGTGAGTATGTATCGGCGTACTGCGTCTCAACCTGTGTGTGTGTGTGTGTGTGTGCGATCCTCTGTCCTCTGTGCCATGTTGTATCTGTGCAGTGCTGTCGTGTCTGTGTCTGTGCCTGTCTGTGTGTGTGTGTGTGTGTGTGTGTGTGTGTGTGTGTGTGTGTGTGTGTGTGTGTCTGTGCCTGTCTGTGTGTGTGTGTGTGTGAACTCAAATACCACTGCAGGCAGAGGACGTCTGGCAGAGTTATCTAGGGAGTACAGAGGTCAATGAGGTCGCGTTTGGTTAGCTCTGTGTGAGCAGTCATCTGGGGAGATGTTGCATCCGCTATTTTTAACACAGCTGACATATATGACAATATAACTCCGCCCTGGTTGTCCAAAGAATTTGCTTTATGTGACACTTTTATTATTATAATTTATTTATGTATTGTCAGCACCAAGAGCAACACACAAAGACAAGTTAAAATTATATGATAAATGCACACCGGTAAGCCTTATGATTGAAGAGATTATATAAGACATCATTACTATTTACAATTGCTAAATTATATACCGTTTGCTAATTATTTTATGTTTTGTTGTTTTGTGTTTTTGTCATGAAGCCAAGGAAAAATGTAACTTAACTTAATACTTTTAGTAGAAAAGTAGAAAATAAACCTTTTTGAACTTCAACTTGGAACTACGTTTTGGAAAAATGTTGGGTAGATGAGCCTTTACAGGCATAAATGCACATTGGTTTAAAGTAAAACTAGATTGACAGTCGATGTCAATGACGATGTGTTCATGTTCCTTTGAAAACCTGTCAGGTGAGTTCACATGGAACAGGATTAACTCCCATTACATACCTTCCTATAAATCATCACACCTCCCCCATTAAACCTGTTCTATGTGTCGCGTTGATGTCAGTAAGTTGATGTGTAACAGTGGGTTTCAGTGGCCACCTGGATTACTGGTAAAAACAAACCTGCCATTCTGCTGCAGATTAATAATCCTATTAACCAGGGAGCCACAACCCAAGAACTCTGACACTTCTGACACTTTAAACACAACGTTCTAAATGAACCAGTTCTCCTTTCACCTCCCTTCAGCCGCCATGTTGGAACTCTGTGACCTTTCTGTTACATCACAGCTGGATTCATCAACCAAAGGCCATGAAAACTCTCATGTAACACTTAGACACGCAACAGAACTCTGTCTGGTTTGTGTGTTAAAGCTGTTACACCAGTAGGTCCATCCAGCGGTGTTTACAAAGACAGATTGTATTTCAGGAAGCCAGCGCTGTCTGGATGGCAAACAAGTGGAGGTTCACATTTACAAGGTCTTATGTCATACCTGCTGCATGCAAAACAAGAGTGACTGCTTTAGTTTCATTCATCATTGCAGTAAAGAGCCCAGGCCGAGGTGACTCTTGTTCTGGTTGAGTCGTAGGTAGGGAGTTAATTACTTCTTTTTCAGAGATGGATCAAAGCAGATTTTCCTAATATACCAAAGTTTTAGAGCGTTGTGTTTCACTTTATTTTGATGCATGGGCCTTTTGACCTTGGCTAAATTTTGGGGTTGAACAGAAATTGGAGATGACAGGCCATGTTCTGTCTAGTTAACTACTGACAATACTGGTGTCTTCTCCAACAGATCATCCCAGGATCAAAGGTGTGCACACTTGGAATGTGACGTGTTCAACCCTGTCATGAAACGACACACGGAAAGACGTAGAGGTTCACCTGCTGGTCCAGCCTCTTTTCTTTACTTACTCATGTTTGAACCTGCAGCGGTCCATGTCGTTTTAATATCATTTTAATGGTATGCAGCACTGTGGTCCTCAGACTAATAACACCAAGTACTGTAGCTGTGGACTAATGCAGCTGTAGTCCTGGTCATCATGTGAAAAGGTCCCCTTACTATCTCACTAGGATAATAATAATAATAATAATAATAAGGAATGATATAATATGCATAAAAGAAAAGGAGATTAAAAGTAGACGATACTGTACATTTAAAAGGAAAAGAGAGATTAAAAAATAGAATAAAGTAAAACATTTTTTTAAACGAAAACAAAAGAACAAGATTAAAATCAACGCCAGCCTATATAGGTGTGTTTTAAAAAAGTGATTTAAAAGCGAATACTGATTTAGCTAGTCCTCAGGCAAGGCCTTCCACAGTCTAGGAGCCCTAATGGCAACGGCACCCTCGGTTTTTAGACTGTTGAATAGTCAGAAGAGTCCTGCCTAAAACATCTGTAATGCAGCGACCAAATGTGATCAGTAAAACCTTCAAATCAATCCTAAAACTTTCATCTCTTCCCACCTCGACTACTGCACCTCCCTCCTCGCCGGCATCAGTTCCCCGTCCCTCCATGAACTCATCCGCCCGCCTCCTCACAAACACCCGGTCCCGGCACCACATCACGCCTTCATACTCTCCACTGGCTCCCCGTCAAGCAACGCGTCCATTTCAAAGTACTCCTCCTCACCTTCCAAGCCCTTCACAAACTGCC
>OMKK01090548.1:3377-13693 GCA_900302305.1 Polymixia japonica
CCCCCCCCCTCAGTGTGTCCAACCATGTATCCCGCCACCTGATCCCCTCTGTGTCCCCACTGCCATACCCTTCTTCTTCTCTCCTCCACCTCTCCCCTTCCAGCAGCAGTTGGAGGTTTTTCACCCTGGCCGTCCCCTCCGCATTCAATCCTCTTATATCTCATACTGTTTACATTGTTTCCTCTTATCATGTCTAATGCTGTGTGCCATGTCTCCTTCTGTGGTTGGATGAATGAATGTCTCTACTGTCGCTATGAGTGGGTTCTCTTTCTTCCTCTCTAGGGAGGTGTGCCGTGGCGTTAAGACGATTGTCGGGGTGATGAGTGGGACTGTACTGGCTTGACGTCATGCAGACTGTTATGATGTTGGCTCAGCCGGACACTCTTACTTCCTTAGTCTTTTATTACTGCCCCATTAGTCCAATTGTATATTTGTTATCATCCATTTACAACTTGTAACTTGATTTAAATCTGCCCACTCTGCAGCTATTGTGCACCTGACCATCCTGGAAGGGGATCCCTCCATTACACGCCTTCCCAAGATTTCTTTCATTTTCTTACCTAACTAAGGTTTTTCTGGAAGTTTTTTCTTCCGATGGAGGGTTAAGGTCAGGGGGTGTCGTTTAATTCTTTGTGATTGTGGGCTTGTGATGCCCTTTGCAACTGTAATGTGATTAAGGGCTATATAAATAAACGTGACTTGACACGCCAGTGGATACTGACTAACAGTGCACTATATGCTAAAAAATCTATAAAGGTGATTTGTTTGGTCAGTGGATGATGGCGTCAACATACTGTAGGTCCTCACTTTGTCCTGGAACTCTTGGCTTTACCTGGGCTCCATGCCAGGATGTGGTCTGTTGACGTCAGCTGTGAGGTCCTGTTGACATTGAGGCTGACGTTGGGCCTTCAGTCATTTTACAGTACCGATTAAATCACATAGATGGAAACAACCCAACAAACAACAAATAATGCTTTGGTGCATGTTTAAGATGATGAAAGTGAGGTTAATCTTTATTATAAAAACAGCAGAACAAAAATGCAACCAATGCGAAGCTACACTGAAAGTCCCACACTGCAAGAAATGGCCACGTGTTGTTCTCACCAACAGCTTTGATACAGACAGTTATTAGCCAAGCTTGTTAATACTGTAAGGTAACACTAAGGTAACACAATCTCATTAACGTTAGCGCTGTCTGCATAAGCAGACTTTGTTCTCCAATTTGCTTCATTTCATATTTGCCCTGTGAAATAAAGAGCTAATCAAGGTATGCGTCGTACTTCAAGCCATAAGCCACTCAGCTCCTTCTACTGATACTAGTCTAGCTGTCGCTACTCTCTACCATGTACTCCTTTGTACTCCAGATCCTGTACCCTGGTGGTGGGTTCCACGTTTGTTTGACCCTAGTTTTGTCTCTCCGAGCATTACGCAAGCACACAGCATACAGTGAACCTTTGCAATGATGCAAAATGATGAACTAAAACATAAACAAAAATGGTAATCGACTGTTACATTATTTTTCTTTTCTTGTGTGCATTCTTTGCAGTAGCAAATAGTTGTCCTGGACAGTACAACTATTTATGAAAAATGTCACAGTCTACTGGGGCCGTATAGGCCTTATTTCAAACTTTGCTCACACATACACAAATGAAACATTCACACAAGTACCACAACACTATTAAAACTTAATCTTTCTGAAATTTATTTCTCATTAATTCAGTCTGTCTGTGTACATGTGAGTGTATTTTTGACAATATTTCCATATGACGGAGACTTATCATGAAGTAAATTCAATACATATTACGCCCCAACCGATACTTTTCCAAGTAAGCTTCCTTGTTTTCTTTTTGACAAGACTATGGTGATTGACGACTGATGACTAACAAGTAAACGAATAATGGTGATATGGCGCACAGACTGAGCTGGACTGAGAAAATAAATTATCCTCTGATAGTCAGTTGCTAAATAGATGAAAGTGGTGGAAAGTGTTGAATAACCACCATAAATGAACACATGGACGATTGATGCGTTTTACAACATAATCTAATGGTATATAAAACAATATAGAAATGCACAAGGCAAAAATAGCGGCAAAAACAAATTGGCAATTAGTAATTTAGCGACCCCCCCAACACATCACAAGTCATGTTTGATCAAGAGGAGCCGAGCGTCTCCTCTCTCCGTCCCCTTTAGCTCGCACCAAGAATGCCACTAAAGTGTTCTGCATGCAAGAAGCGCCATCTAGAGACCCTCTTGCAACCCTGCCTGTTGATTGGGCGGTTACTTTGACCGTATAACCCGCGGAAACAGTAGCTAAAATTAGTCTGGTGCTTCTATTGTTAAGCTACAGCAGTGAAAGGATTAACATGTCATTTGTTTACATTGACTGCTTAATGAGAAAGTGAATTTGCATAATGTCGTAATTGATGAATGCTGATTGGAGGGAGCGTAGGGTGGTGACGCTTTGATTGGAGGGTTATGTAGAGGTGAGGCTTGATAATCAGCACTATTGTTAGGGAGAGCGAGAGTGAGCAAGAGAGAGAGACTGTGATTAAACTATAGGTTATAATCTGCATGCTGAACAGGTGGCTGCTATCCACCTTGTTTTCCATAGTTGTTGCTCTCCTAATTCTCTCTCTCTCTCTCTCTCTCTCCCTCCCTCTCTCATCATCTCCTCATTTTGTCCTCTCTCTCCCCGTCCAACACCAGATTTGATAGGGAGGGGAAGTGGCAATTACACCTTCTACTGGTCTCCTTTCTTACCGGGAAAATCTCCACGCATTCTCCGTTGACGAATCTAAAATAATTTCTCACGGCTTACAAAGTTCACAGATGCCTCCATAATAGCTGCAATGACAAAGTGTAATCTACAATAAATAACACAGCAATAAAACCATATAAGCACGATCGCACCAAGTTTGGACGACTCTCCTTTTCCCATATGCCACATCTTGAGTTACTAAAAGCAAGGTGGAGGTGTGTTTAGATGTGTGTGTGTGGGCGTGTTCCTATCAACATATGTTTGCAGGCCAGGCGACGTGACTCTGACAGTCCCTCTCCTCCGTACGCACTATCTCAGTTATAGAAGGCAAAAACTAGTCTCACAAGCACTCTGTAGTTATTCTCTCCTTTATGAAACTGCTCCACTTTTCCTGCATCCTCCTTTTTAAAATTCAAACACCCTTCTCCTTTTCTAAAATGCCCCCTCCAGCAAAGCCAGGGCTGAAGTTGACTCTTTTGATCACCATTATCAGGGAAATAGATGTGATAATGGCACACCTGATGTCAATGAAATGAATACAAACTGCAAATTGACTACTTCTCTTAAGTGCTTATTGAAAACATCCCCTCCAGCATAGCTGGTATTTTAGCTGACTCGGTGTCTCATGACCACAGACAGGAAGATAGATGCAATAATGACCCAAATCAACATCGTATAAGAAATATACAAATATATATATACACTGTACAAACTGTTTCTTAAACTGATTATAGATTATGTAAACACCCCCATGGCATACCTGATGTTTTATCTGACTCGGTGTCTAATTCTCGTAAAAAATTAAATCAAATATAAGTTTGACAAATGGACCACGGCTGTTGTAAAGTGCTCTCTGAAAACGTCCCTCCGGGATGCTAATATTGCCTGGCTGACTCATCATCTAAGAACTACACACAGTGGGACAGATACAATGATGAGAGACAATGTCATGAATGAAATGGAATGTAAATCGGTCGTCAAGTTGACCACTGTTCTAAAGTACTGGAGCAGCTGCCGTAGTTGTTTCAGCATCTATTACACATCGTAAGCAAAATGTAAATTAAATTCTAAATGATCACTACTTTCCATCAACTACAAGTAAATAAGTGAATGAATGAATGAGTGAATGAGTCTACTGTTGTTGTCTTTTGTATTGGCAAAGAAAAATTGCAAACCAATCTTTTTATCTCCACGTAACAATTCTTTGGTGAGCAGAAATTGAAGAACAAACGGTGCGTTATCTATAAGAATACCTTGTTCCACAAGCCACCGAGAGAGCTGCTTATCAAAGCTGAATGAAACACCACCTTACCTGAGGACCACATGCTACTGCAGCTTATGCTCACCATCCCACCCACCAGCACGTTTAAACTTACCTAAGATATTCCTGTGGACAGGGGAGGCCTGATCGCTTGGCGAAAAACTTCAATGGAGTCCTCTATCGTGGATGACCTGAAATCCAGTGGGCAAGTGTATGACAGTCACAGAGTGTTTTATCTATCAGTTTTACCAAATTTACTTTTATTAATAGCTGACTTTAGCAGGGACCCTGCCATTTTGGCCGCAAAAGCCCAAATTTGGTGGCCTCTGGCACATTCTAATGCCACTATTCCATCAGATACACTGATCTTAATTATTGTATATGTTAATGAGTTTGCCTACCGGATTTGTAAACATGTATTGTAAATTATTGTAAAGGAGAATTAGACTACTTGTGCGTTTTAGCCCACACAGTCTGCAAATAGCTATTAATATTTAAAACCACGTCTATGCCTGACTGATCAGAACTTTTGTAATTAAGAATCATTAGACCTTATTTATTATTTATTTATTGACACCTTCACTGTGAGGCATAGGCGCCTGGTTCTGTTTTACTGTATTAAAATTATAGCCGGCACATATGGACAGCTCTGCTTTAGGGTTTATGAGTGCGCTCTAGATCTGCAGTCCCCTATCCTATGCACCCCCCAGAACAGATTTACTGCACTTCAGGACTAATTAACTGGACTATTTAAGTGTCTCACAGGTTAATTAGAGTTAGTTTGAGCCTTTGTGTGTAAAAAAAAGACTAAATGGTTGATTTGGCATAGCTGCAGCCATGGAAGAGACTAGAGAGTTGAGGAGAGCAGCCGGTCTTAATTAAGCTGTTACGTGACTTACAGCCCAATTTAATAAAAGGCAATTACATTTGTGAACTTGGATTACCTATCAGTCACTCAATATAGGCCTATATAATCACAACTGTTTCCAAAGCTAGCTCATGACAACATGAACAGCATAGACTACGTAAACCAAGGATAACAAAACTGACATAAAAAGCAACATAGGCATAATAACTGCATCATTATTTGCATTGTAAAGATGACAAACTATTGCATAAAACCTTAACCTGATCACCTTCTAGACTATTGCAACATTGGGAAATGCTTTTCAATTAAGGCCTTGGTGCTGAGTTGGTTTTGAAAGCAATATTACAGCAACAACTTTAGAACAATAGAACACAACCAAATATGGCAACAACCAAGCAAAGGGGTCATTATGGGGTCATTACAAAAAATAATACACAGTTGGGTATCATTGATTACATTCATTCCTTGTGTTGAGCCAACAATAATTGCATAGCATAGGAAAGTACAGACATAATAAAAAGCAGAAACAAACAGAGCACCTGCTACTGTTCCAAGGGGACCTTCGACTCCGGCTGTGACTAAAACCTGGAGGTGTGTTACCCATGGGTTCCTTTCCCATTGGGTTTTGGTTAGAGCCATGAAATAAGGCCTGTGGTTAACACAAACTTAAAGGAACACACCAATATTTTGCCAAATACACTCATTTGCTGTCTTACCCAGAGTGAGACGAGGAGATAGATACCAATTTAAACTCTGTGCGTCCAATACAACGATCGTTCCGGGTACATGCTAACCTAGCTTAGCATAAAGACTGGATGCTGGTGGGTAAACAAGCCTTGCTCCGTTAAAAGTGCACAAATACACATTCCAACAACTCCAAAGCTGTCTTAATTACATGTTGTGTCTTGTATATTTAACACGTGTAGAAATAAAAAACGTAAAAATTAGACATTGTTATTTTAGAAGCACTTACTGTATGTCTGGACCTATTTCCTACCTTTTAGTGGGCGTAGTGATTCCGTGCACCCGGGATCAAATTCTAGAAATAGGTCCAGACTATAAGCGACTAAACGTGAATATCATTTCTGCATCAGTCCCAAAAAAAAAAATGTGGCGGAGCTAACTTCTGGGTTGGCAGCTCTAATGAGATGTTTTGTAAAAAAGCAAAACTATTATTACGTGTGGATATGGTGTAAGGGCATAAACTGTATAAATCTAGGGATAGATGAGAGGTCTTGGTTCTTTTCCTGTCACTCTTTTTCTTTTCTGCAGACACAAACGGTATTAACTTTTGTTATTAAACTTTTCTTTTATTATAACCTGCCTATTCTCCAGTGTATCTTTAGTTTTATTTGTTTTAATACATGCAATATTCTAGAAAATTTGAATTTTATTCTGCCACTTTCGGTGTTTCCGAATAACTGTTTGGAAACCGATAGCCTTTGTCTGGCTGTGGCTTTGAATGCAACTTAGTCCTTAATGTTACACGTGTCCAGTTTTGGCTTCCTCACTCACTTTCCCCACCCCACACTCCTGGTGATTCTGTGTGGTGTGTGTGTGTGTGTGTGTGTGCCATATGTGTGTGTGTATAGGTTTGTGTGTCTGCAAGGTGGTACGGGATAGAGGGCGTATAATAAATATTGTTGAATGGCTTTCTGTAACACTCAGTTTAGTCAGTTTGACTAAATACCTTTGCAGTGAAACTATTGTGAAGATCGTACTCACACATCCAAATGTCGCCTGCTGTGCGCTTTATCTTTTTTCCAATGCTAACAGGTAAACACTTTGTCAAGACCACTTAACTCTGCAGGGAACCACTTGAATCCGAGGTCTATACTGTGTGAACATGTGTAGTATCTTAAATATGGTGTGTATTGTATAGGGCCTCCCAGAGATTGATTTTAGCTGCATGTTGTGTGGTAGTTCAGTACATCAGTATGGCTTTAGTCAATATCACTCTGTCTAATGCACAGGGGCACACACACACAGACACACACACACACACACCACACAAAAACACACACACCACACAAAAACACACACAGCACACGGTGCGCACACACAAACACACACACCACACAAACTGCGCGCACACACATTTAATTTAGTAAACTTTACCGTTTCACATTCTTATTCAATATGAAAATACATCTGCGAATGGAAACACACACATGCACGTATACACACACACGCACACGCACACATTTCCTGTTGCTTTCGTAGACAAAATTGACTCTCTGTTGGAAAGAAGCAACGTTTTCTTTGTTTATTTCCAGTACGTTGCTTAATGATTCATGGCTGAATGATGATAATTCTGAATGCGGATTATAATTAGCAACAATGGTTATTAGCAGTAATGACAGGGACGTGCACAGACATTTCGGGGGACAGGGGCTCAAGCACAAAAACAAAAAAAACCCGGGGCAACCTCCATTTTACATGTTTTCATGAAAGTAATGCAGTCAGTCAGTTTTCAGATGTTTAGATCAATCCAGTCACATTAGATCAGTGGTCCATGAATGGAGGGAGCTGCTACCTCCGGGCTGCCTGCTGTAGCTCCCTCTCTTTCTTTTTCTTAAGTCTTTCCTTTCTGGGCATTGTACTGCAACCAGCAGATGAGCAACGTTCATGACTGACATGTTTATCATTAAGGGTGGCTGTCCCCGTTTTACATGGCTGTAAAACTGGTCCAGTGAGGTAAGGTGTAGCCAGCCAGTGTATTTGGCCTTTTCATTGAGGTGTTTTTGCTTATTCCAGCAGTGTTTATGCTGCTCAATATTACTAATATGGAGGAAATATTGTAATGTCAAGTTAACGTGACAACCGACAACCTTGTTATTAACATGGTAGGAGATTTATATATCGCTTTAGCAATTGTATTTGTCATTAATTATTACTTTAATTTAGCTCAATGAAGACTCCTCACACACTACAGTACTGTACAACAACTGCTTGTTAATGTTGCCCTATCACCTGACAGCAACAACAACAACAACTATGTATCTATTAATTTATTTGGTCCAGAGAGGCATCTCACTGCATATGCATGAGTGACCACATGTTTACTCTTACCTTTTGAACCATGCTTATATTATTTTCTTCTGTCAGTTGCACATCAAACACCAAACTCTGTTTCATAGGCCATTCGTTCCCTTCAAAAAGCATGCATTTTGTATCAGCCATTTTGTATCTCTACAAGCATTTTGCTCACCTGTGCTATTCAAAATGCTTCAGTATCCTACATTTAGCTCAGCACATGTAAACATGTCAATGAACTTGTCTGGATGAGCTCCTCACCCGATTATGAAAAACTGCAAATGTGCAATGGCATAGGCTTTGTGGGGACATAAATTAATTCAAAATTGAAATATGTCCCAAAGATATTCAAGTGGGGTCCTGTGAATTAGAAATCAATTAGAGTATTGTAGTAAAAACAACCTGTTTGTGTCTGCTCATGTTCGGTGCTGCAGATATGGTGGAGGCGGCGGTTGTCCTCACCCCATCCTGCTGTCGGCTTATGTATTGTGTGTAAATTCTGGTTTCCATGGTAATGTTGCAAGAAATATCATGTTTATTCATGTATGTAGGGATAATTGTAATCGCATATGAACATGATATCACATATGAACATGCATGTTATAAGATTTCCTCCCATTCCCAGTTGCTCTCTCTCTCTGTCTCTCTCGACGTGTATGTTTACATACACACAGTATCCCGAATACTAACACATATCCCAGTGTAGGTCATATTCAGGATACCACAGGATCCCTCCTAAACACTTCACAGCTTCAACTACAAAAATGCAGATTTTAGTGAGAATTCTGACAAATAACCTCATTTTGCAATCAGTCCTGCTGTCAACAATCCTACATAGCAGATTTGCTCAATAGTCTGTGGGAACCCAGCGTCTCTCATTTTTGCAAGGACTACTTTAAATAAATCACTGTTGCTGATCCAGGCAACCGAGAATAACAGCCCCTTTAATGGGAAAGACACAACTCCGTTTCCTCTGCGCTCCAGTTATCACTCATTACTGCTTGCTGGTATGTTTTGTTTCACTGGTCAACATAATTATGTCCAAAACTGAGCGTGCGCAGACCATAAAACCCCACAGTAAACGGGATAACATGTTTACATGCCTCAGTATCCCGGATAATATCGTAATACTGCAGGTACCTTATCCGGCTTCTCGTCCTGGTTATTGTAAACGGGATATGGCGTTTACGTGTACCGACTCATAAACAGAATACTTCCAAATATTAACAGGATATCGGTGTGCATGTAAACATAGCCTTTCTTCCTTTCTCTCCCATTCTGTTGCGCCTGTTGCATTAGAGTTGATAGAGTTGATGTAAAGACTCTCTGGTCTCCCTTTCGATGGTTCAGTGACACACTGCAAATAGTGCATGTGTGTTTGTGTGCGCGTGTTTGCACGGCTGCAGTGTGTGAAATCCCCAGTGGCGATCGGGGGGGTCCCCCCTACCTAGATGACTGGGTGTGTGTGTGTGTGTGTGTGTTTGGGGGGGGGGGCTGTAGGTACAAGCTTCTTCTTTCTTCTTTTCATTTCTTCAAAGCGATGTTATACTAGTCTCCCATTTCTTGACACAGATCTTTGCATGTGTGTTGAATTCTGCAAGGTCTTTTTGGCTGCAGGGGTTGGGTAGTAGAGGGCAGATGAGGCAGTGCTCCATGGTGTGGTCTGCTTCACCATTTTTTCAGAGCAAAAGCTACCAACGCAACATTGTTGCTGCTTTCTTTCAGATAATTCAAAGCTACTACCAGAGTCAAAAGGAGTTGCTCCACCTGGTCTGTGCTTTGGCTAAAATATCCACCGTGTCCGCATGTTCAAACGTAATACCAGAGAACGTCTCTCTCTCTCTCTCTCTCTCTCTGTGTTTCCCTGCAGAGCGTGTGAGATTCAGTAGACCCTTCTCACGATAGCAGAACGAGCAGGTATGGGAGGGGCAGAGCGAGGGGAGATTGTCCACTAGTTAATTGATTGCGGATGGCGAGATGGCAAGAATTCATATGAATAAATGTTTTGCAATTTGAATAATGAATACTGGACAGAATAAGCGTTTAAATGACATTTTTAGTGACAAAAAGTGACAAATAATTTTTTAAAGATTTTTCCAGAGATCTCCCCAAAGTTTTGCTGTTGAGGCTTTCAGGGGGTCAAGTGTCAATCAAGGGGTCTCGGACCCCCCGTATTTCGCGCAATGCACGGCTGTATAAGTGGCTGTGCATGTGCGCGCGTGTGCACGCCTGTGTGTGTGTGTGTGTGTGTGTGTGTGTGTTCCAACCACAGATTTCATTATCTCAGAACCCAGACTCACCCCATTACCAAGGCAACAAGCTGCTGGTAGTGCAACCTTGTATTTTTCCTTTTCTCCTAGAATCAATAGTCAGATCGCTCTGGACACACA
>OMKK01090549.1:0-10246 GCA_900302305.1 Polymixia japonica
TGGTGCGGTGACTGCAAGTACAAATGTAGCACAACCTTGAGAAAAATGTGTAAACACAACTATCGGAACAAAGGTGGGGAAAGACGTGGCTTGTCTGTGAAAGTGACAAGTTTATGGAATAGCTCCTTAACATTGCAAGTAGCTGTTGAGTAGCTGCTATTCACAGTATAAAAGGCAGAGCATGCACATGCAACAAGTAAAATTCAGCTGGGATACAACTAATGCTGCGATTTCAAATTCTGCAATCTTTGCCATCACATATTACAATAGCTGCTAATGTCCCATTCTGCTTTTAATAGGGGCGCTATGTTTGGCTGAGTGTGATTGAGCTAATTGCAGCCATTGGTTAAAAGCTGCAGTGGTTAACTTCATGTTTAGAATGCAATAGTAGTTCCACCTCATTTTAGGGCTAAATTACACCCAGGAACTGCTGCTCTAACCCTGGCACAAAAACAGGAGGAGAAAAGGAGTTGCCTGACAAGAGGCCATAGCCTTTTTAGTAGTTCAGTATTAAAACTAGATAGACAACCAGCATATGCGTAACAAATAAAGAAAAACATATGGATGCTTTAGAAGAGAGAGATTAAACAATTGAGAATTGAGATGAACAAAAGAGAGGAAAATATATGAGGTTGCCAGACAGAGAAAAGGAGGTCAAAGGAGGACCCTGCAGCCGCCCAGGGTCTCAGCTAAAGCATATACAAGCATTTACATACCAACAACAAGCCTAGACGGCAGACAACCCCACTGGCAACAAGGTGTGACACGACTGAGACAGGGTCTCCCCTCCGCTTTTGCAGGGGTGAGGAACTCCCACAGTAACCCCGGTGACACCAGCATGCACCCAAGTGTCAAATAACACATTAATGATCATGTTTTACAACTCTTTTATGTGACAAAAGAGACCCATTTTTCTCCTTTGAATGTGAATTTGGCATGTTTTACGAAGCTGCGTGTGTATGTGTGTTTGTCTGTGTGTGTGTGTGTGTGTGTGTTCACAGAGCCTGGTATTTTTAGAGGATAGTGAAGCCAAAGGAACATTGAAACCAAAGGGTAATTATACCAACATTCTTGAAAGCAGACAGTGCACAGGGTTAGAGATTCCTGAGTGTGTGTGCGCATGTGTGTATACAAGTGTGTGTTTGCAAGGACCAAACTCCATGTTTAAAGATAAAACCACTCAAAAGACAGTATACCTATTGACATGCAAATCAAACACACAAACAAGCATACAGTTAGTTCCCAACCCCCAAACCCCTAAAAGACTGCTATGGGGTCCACTGACTGCTTTCGGAGAGTAGTTATCCAGAGACACACCCCATTTGGCTGCATGCATCACATGGAACTCAGAGAACCTTCTATATTGACTTAACATGGACTTGGCGACCCGACGTACCAGGGAATGACAACAACCACCACTGAGAAGGATCAAAATAAATATTCGATGTCATAGCATCATACTGTGTCTCCATTCATTCACTGAAGCCAAACAAGAATATTTTTCTATCTTTTGTTTGCCTGCAGGAAGTGGACAGGGGCACGGGGCATCTGGCACAAACAACCTAACAATAGAACCACACACACATACAGTCAAACATATCTGGCAAGAAACAAATCAATATGGGTTGTAGAAAAAAATGATTGGCACTCCCATTATTTCAACAAAATCCTAAAATCGTCAATAACCGTACGCTGTCACCCCTGTAACTCCTTTCCCTTTGGTTTGCTCCTACAGTTTGAGTTTGATGGGTGTATTTTATCCTTTGTCTTCTTCTGCTGTCCACCCTTATTCCTCATCCCTCGCCAGGGAACTACCTCACTTCCTCTTCCCGCTTTCCTCACAGGAAGAGAGCCGAGCGGCGCTGCTGTGGCTGCGGACCACCCGGCTATAAGACCCCGCCTTCGTTTGTTCCTGGCCAGATAACAGGCGGGGGAGGCGGCCAAGACAAACAATGCCTCCGGTGATTGTGTGTACCTAACTAACGTCTCCTTGAAGGCGGCCGCAAAGTCACACCGAACAAGTGTCTAACAGCAAGGACTTAGCACTTAGCGCGATGAAACGGTAACGTTTGGGTCTATCTGCGGCCAGCGGGATGAGAATGTGGAGACAGGTCGGCACTATATGATCCGAGACGACTACAGTAATAAAAATGCGTCCCGGAAAGCTTGGCGCATTATGCTACACCTTGCGAGACATTTCCCTGTGGCCTTATAACACTTTCGAAACAGTATTCAGGATACATTCCTTTTCATGTTTAGTTATAGTTATATCTTTAGTATCTATCTCTAGTAACTTTTCACACAGACTCAAGGTTTCTAAGTGCAGATGGATTCACTTATTCTTAAAAAAAAAAGAGTACTTTGTCTGCTTTTTGACACTTTGACCTCAGCACCTTCATACTAGGAACTCCGGGAGCACAGCAAGATGAGGCAACAACATTCCACTGGCATCTGTCTTCCTGCCTGGCAGCGCATAGACCAACAAACAGAGAAGGCAACCCCCTGCAAGTAGCTCCGCCAACCACTTCTCATATTCTCTCATCCCGTAACCATCCCCCGGTAGAGGCTTGGCTGGCTTGGAGACAAACGTGCACACATCCACGCGCACACAAAGACGCAAACACACACACACGCAGCTGGATAAGTTCATATGTGAAGCTGAGTTCCTGACCAGACCAGCTCTTCAGGCCCTCCTGAGGGGGCCACACAGGATGTCTGCAGCACGTCCGTCAGGCGGGACAGAGACAGACAGATGGATATGTGGCTAACGCTGTGAACCAGCCTCGACAGTTAAATGACAGAAATGAAGTTAAAATGAAATCCTGTTGCGGGTTTTTATTACAAATGTTTAATTGTCTGGAAAGAAATATCTTTGGAGACGTCATCTGTGATTCTGTGCTAGAATAAAAATGTTGGCAAAGTTATTCAATTTGGTTGATATGAATGGGCAGAAACGAGAGAGAGAGAGAGAGAGAGAGAGAGAGAGAGAGAGAGAGAGAGAGAGAGAGAGAGAGAGAGAGAGAGAGAGAGACACTCATTGCCTGCAATGTAGTGAATGCAATGTAGTGTAATGCAATGCTGGTAGGACCTGTTGGCTCGCCAGCGTTCCTCAGTGTAAGCAAAAGTGAAACTTAATGGGCCTTTGATCTTCGCTTTTAGTGGTTTCATAAAAAAAGCAGCTAATGCGCTGTTATGTTGCCATGGGAACAGCGTGGTACACATACGCAAACCACAGTTATGATCTGTGCATTCAAAGTCTGCTTATGATTACATCCAGAGTTAAGTGCGTTGTGTGCACTCTCCGTGTGCCAGTGCTGGTTCTCAAGCCACCCCCCCCACCCTGCCTCTCTTGTTGGAGCCCTCGCCTCATCACACACATCCAGAGTGACAGTAAAATCCTCTCTGGCACTCCTCCATCTCCAGGATGTCAATCATGCTTCTCTGGCAGGAGAACCTGAACCTTTCTCCGTCAATCACCCTGAGTGGCTCTGTAGGCCTCGGAGCAAAGGAGCGAGAGATAGCGCCAGAATAAGCACAACAGATAGAGGAAAAACATACAGTGGATGACTGGACAAACTGTGACTTGCAGCCTCGGATGCCCTTCTTCTCATGGCACGCTGTATTGATTTTGAGCACGACATGACTATGAGCAGACGTTCATCGACATCACCTGTATGCGCATCGGTGTCTCCCCACTAGAATTTGATCACGGCCGGGTGAACCGGCTGAAACAGTATCTAAACCGTAAGACACTAAAACTTCCCATTGAAACCTATACTAATGTCTAATGTCTTCGGTGTGGAGTTACACTGTCTAGGCTGGACTAGATTCACTGGACTGGATTCACTGGTAGGAGAAGCACTGATACTGATACCGTTCAGTCTTTGCAAGGAAGGACGGTGAGGAGGTTGTTCCGGTTGTAGCCTGGACAGTTTATTTGGCACTCAAAACAATAAGGAATAAGGAAGTGATTGAAGGTCGCGTACCACCTGTGTCTGACGTCCTTATTTCCCTCTTTCGGGGGAAACAGTCCAACAGTCTATACGCTGCAAGCTTCCTGGCTTCAGTGCCTTTGGTTGGTCTGGTCTTAATGAAACCCACTTAGATAAAGGGAGAGGCTAATAGGCCGGACCTTCTGACCAACGTTCGATCCCTGCCCCATTTACCACGTTGTACTTTAAGAACGCAGCATGCCCTGGTGTGATTTGTAACACGATCCGGATGCATTTTCTTCCGCTAAACGACAGCCTCGAGGTTTGCTGTAACTGAATTGTAAGTGACTGAAGATAGTGACGGTTTCTACCTGGTGGCTTCGATCGTCCCGGGGCGTAGGCCGCACAAAAGGTTCGGCGAGCTGTGTTTATGTTGTACACGGGCTCCTGTCAATCTCTTTGTCTTCATTTTGTTGTCGCTGCATTACGAGGCAATGAGGCGTTGAGTCCTTTGCTCCCGCAAGTTTAGAGAACAGCGATTTTCTAACTAGCTCACAATAGCAGCATCAAACACTTGTTCCCTGCTTCACAGTGGGTGGTCCCAAGGCAACAGTGTCCTGGCTGCTGTCCTTAGACTTCTGTGTTTGGGTGTATGTGCATTTGCTTGCGAGAGACAGAGTGAATTTATAGGTGTGTGTGTGTGTGTGTGTGTGTGCTTTTGGTTGTTTAATTCAGCAAGGGAGGCAACAATAACACCCACTGCAATTTATTCAAGACGGCCCCGGGATTTGTGTGCCTCTCACATCGCCCGTCCAACTGGCTGGCAGGCTGGCCTACCTCTGTGGTGTCATTGATTAGTCTGGAGAGTTTATTCATCAAACTGTCATCGATGGAAGTGGACCAGTGTTATGTTCCTTGTTAAAGGGCGCTCACCTCTGGACTGGCCTCTTGTTTATTGGTGATATATCATAGACGGAGAGGGGGCAACCTCTGACTCCTGTGCTGAAGCGCGACGCCGCTGTGGCCTACAGGGGCATCGGCAGACGGGTCAGTAATCGCTTAGATGTTAGAGAAGCGGTTTCGTGAAAGTAAGGTCGCCGGTTTGAAGCCCCAGACCGGCTGGGAAAATCCAAGCAGGGAAAGCGAATGTTTAATGCTCAAGGTGCTTTTGAACAATGTACTTAACCCCGGTTGAGTTGACATATCAGCAGCCAACAGTGCAGGACAGCGGTTGAAGTGAGCAGTTCCCATGTGCGAATATGTCAAGCTTTATTTATATAGCACATTTCATACTTAAAGCATCACAATGTGCTTAACAATAAAACAAGATGACAGAAGAGAAAAAGAAACAGAGAGTGTGTAGAGTATATAATACCTCTCAGTCTTTGTTTATCACTGTGATTAATAGCGCTGTAAACACCCCGCTTATGGTAGCTGGCATTTACTGTCTTGCTGTGGACTAGGCTTGTGAATTATGTCTATGGACTTGTAACTTATTGTTCCATGTAGGAATGCTCTAATTGTATTTTTTCAATCATTACTAATAACCAGTTTACTATTAAAGAAAGTTGTCCAATACCAATCAGATACCAATTAAATTCACATTGTGTTCGATTTTTCCCCCCTGCTTCCCCCAACAGATATATAACAAAATAAATATTAGGTAATGATATATGGCAGCCCTCCAGAATTCAATACACATGTGCGAATAGATTGCAAAATTATCACATTTACAGAATAGACTGTTGAGGCATATCATCATTATCTTCTTGCACTGTCTGGAAAGTCAAGTGAAGTCAAGTCACTTGTTTATATAAGCACATTTAAAAACAACAGTTGACCCAAAGTGCTTTCCAATCGAGGCAGATGGATTAACAATACAAGAATACGCGAATAAAAGGAATGAGGAGTACGGGTTAAAAGCAGGACTAAGAGAAAACACATAAGAAAAATAAGTAAAGGAAAGGTCACAAGTTTGTCCCACGCAACAGCCATATGACCTGCCTGTTTTGCCTTGAGCAAGATACTAGTGCTCTACCCTTACACTAATTGTCAGTCACACCTAAAATGCAAAAATACCTCATGTAAAGTACCCCTTTCACGGGTTGAACAAAAGGTCTCAGAACTGACCCGGAGCTTTAACCGTAATGCGACCCCTGCCCCGTTTACCTGTAACCCCGACCCCTGCGCTGATCCTTCAAGGGTGCTACAGCACTAATTGAAGTACACGGACCTTTAAACCACCTGAGGGTTTACATTCAGACGCATCCCTCGCCGCAGAGGCATCGGTTTATGCTCATTATTTTGCGATTGGCTTTGTTGAAATCTTGCAGAGCGTCGACCACGATGCACTGCTGAGCTATAGTGCTGATTTGAAATATTGCTCTAATTGGTGTCATATCAGCCTAGTGACCTTTAACTCATTAACAGCACTGGAAGCAGAATGCACAAAGCTTCAGACCACACGTGGAAGTTAGCCTGCTGATTCTGCAGTTATTATAATTGTCCTCTACTTTAAGTGTGTATCTGTGTGTGTGTGTGTCTGTGTGTTTGTGTGCCTGCATGTGTGTTTCGACTGTGTTTTTGACTGACAGAATTTATTGACTTTCTCATATGTATGTAAAACGGAGTTATCTATTGAGAGCAGTGGTAATTTGCGCTTTCTTTCCATTAAGAGTGACTCATCTGAGATGGAGCTTTTAGGCGTGGAATGGAATTGCTGTACCAGTGATTATTTCTGTTGTATTTGATTACACAGATGAGAAACATCATTCAGGAACAGAGGATGCAAATTATATTAAATTGTTCTGAACGAAGATTTTGTGTGCACTTCCAAATGAGCGATCAGAAAATTAAAATTCGTGCTTTGCAGATGTTATTTAGAAGACATTTTATGGAGTTTGTGGTTTTGTGTCTTTGGAAAACTGATGAAATCATCTTGTGCGATCTGAAGTTAGACTGAAAAGTGTAACTTTGTTGACCTTGTGAGGACTTGCTGTCCATATGTTTTTTTAAGAGTCTTTGCTTAATGACTTGTGCAAATGTTCTGTTTGGATTCTCAGTCATCATGGCTTCGATAACTAGAAAAGCAGATGGCTTCTCACCTTGCTGGGCAATTTGGCTTCAATGTTAGCATGACAGGTGGGGTCGTCATTCACTCTTAATAGTATTTTTTTTTTTTGCTCTTTTTACAGGACTCAATTTCCCTTCTGTATAAATGGGTGATGGAACTTAATGCTGGCATTTTAAGCTAGCAGAGAACATTAGCTACTCACGTTGAAGGAAGTTCGCTCTGAAACTTGTTGGGATAGTTGTCGGTCTAAACTTTATTATCCTGTCTCTTGTCATTTTTTTCTAGTATGACCAGCCAGCTGTTCTAGCTGCATGCTGCACTGAATTTAGTTTAAGTATGTCACACAGGTAATAATATTGTAAAATGTGAATTGTGAAGTAAAATGTGGACTAAATGTGTCTTCTCTGTCAGCGCAGGCGGGTGGAGTTGAGAATGTGGACAGTTGAGGTAAATATGGACAGACAACCTGAACACCACCTCCACAGCCCCCCCTCTTTCACGACTTTACAGAATACCTCGCCGGTTGCTAGCAGGGCCAGGATAATTACCTTGTGTTATTTCTCCTCCCACACTTTGCTTTTGAAGTCGTGGCCGCCTGGCCGCCTGGCTGCCTCAGCTCTAATAGCATCCCTGCATGCCATCGATCCCGCAGCCCTCCTCCGGATATGAACGGGGAGGGGGAAGGGATGGGGACTGGGGTTGGCGTGGTTTGGCAGCACAGCACTCTGGCCCAAGCCTCTGCCGGTTTCCCAAAGCACAGGTTAATCAATATGGCTGCATGCCTGATCATCGAAACTGCACAGTGCTTAAATGACTGTAATATGAACATTATATTGCAAATTACAACGTGCCTTATGCAACGGGATGAATTAAGCTATAATAGCTGGAGCGTTGTGAAACATTTATTCATGCCAGTGATTGCCTTTTTCCTCAATGCACATTATACATGCGATTCCTCTGCTTATGTAGAAAGTATAGTAAGGTATGTACAACGCCTAACCACAGTGGAATAGACCATAACAAACACCATAACTATCCCAATCTGTAACGAAATATGAAAGCTTCTCTGTTCAGCTCTATCAGAAAACAATATTCATTCAAACTACAATGGCAGCTTCAACAGTTTCAGATGCGGCGTGATATCTTTACCCCACGACATCACAAAATATTCGCTGCCACTGTGCCAGACTATTTATATGGGAAAAGCATTTGGAGATGGTTGCTTTAGACTGGTGAGGTGTAACGTGTGCATCTGTATAGCGCTGTCACAATCTTTTCAATTGTCACACTAGCCGTTTTATTATTATTTCATTTATTTTTTAATGTATTTTTGTCTGAACATTCTGTGTAAAGGACATTCAGAGACTTGTTTCTAAACACATCATACATGTTAATTGCTGAAAACGTGTGAAAAGACTGTGAACTATGTAGTACTGAATTGTGTAGTTAGACCGTAAAATTGTTTTTTTTTTACCATTTTTGCGTTCAGGAGTTTTTGGGCGGGCCTGAAATCATGATTCGATGACACACTATAGCCTGGCTGGGTGGTTAATAACACATTTTTCTGCGGTGTGACAAACTCAGAACACATTGCTTTACATGGACTTTAAGGCAAATATCCCAAATCTGGCATCATTGAGCGCAACCAGTCCACCAACATCATAATCGACTAAAACGTTCTAAAGTAAAAGTAAAGTAAAAAAGAGAAAGGCATTAATAATGGACAGTAGTTAGACTCTTCAGTTTCGTTTGAACTTCACACAGCATCAGGGTGTTCTGCTAGAGATGCACCATCCATGCAGTGTCCAGAGCAGTAATTGGGTTAGCGTCTGGTTTGCTGACTGCGGTCACGCCTTAGTCTGTGATCGCCTGTATTAGGGACGGATGATCATTAGCCAGAAGGTAAAAGAGCATGGCAAATTACCCTTACAAGCATTTGCTCCGTTTCTGGTTGCTTGATGCCTCAACTTTGACGTGGCAGGCCCGTGTGGACAGTGATCGCATGTATGCGAATGGCTCAAATACAGTATTTGATAACAACTGCGAAACACTGTAGTTATGTAGCATGTTACAGTGCTATATAATGCTTCACAACATGTAAAAAACACAGAAATTGAGTTCTGTTCGAAAATGAGATATTCACTTTTTTTAAATTGATATTTACTCTTACAAAAAACGATAGCACAAAATTAAGGGTACTGAGTGATGACATTTAGGTAACGATTTTTCTCTAAAACGGATATATAACATTGTAAAATATAGCTCTTCATATGTATCTTAGATATTGATAATCAGTATGACTGATATGCTAGTCAATACATTTGGAGATTCAGGCTATTTGTAGATAATTTATTTCTGTTCCCAGCTGCTATTTTAGCACAGAATCCCTTTATTCTGTCATCTAAAAGTAGAAACGATGATCAAGCAAGTCAAATGTGTGTCTTGTAGTCGTGTATCAAGACACAACCTCTTTTATTTGCATTCCTTATCTGTCATCAGCACATTTTACCCCTCTCTTCAAAGCACACTGAAGAACCATAACAACAGGCACAACTGCACACACACACACACACGCGCGCGCGCGCGCACACACACAACACACAATACACACAGACCGCCAGCAGATCACAGTAGACCTTATTAGCTGCTGTCACAACACATTTATCCCTCATCTATTTCTGCGAGCCATCGCGAGCAAAAGGTTTCTCTCCCCTGCAAAGTGGGCTACTCTTAGTGTGTTTCATTCTCTCTAATGGAGAGCGATGGCATGGGCCCGGTCCATCTCTATCTGGAGCCCCATCCAAACCAGGGTGATTTCTGCCCTAAAATAGCCCGGCTGTCAGCTTGCCTTAGGAACGGGGCCTGCTGAGAGCCGGTTAAGGGGATCAGTGCTCGCTGGAGTGTGTGGCTCAGTGGTAAGACATGGTGCTGGTGACACGCTGCTTTGATGGGATCACCGACCGCTCCTAATCCCCCCCCTCCGACACAGCTGACCTGAGGGGCTCATTGGACTCAGCAGCATCACCTGTAGCGGCTGCAGTCCTGCCAGAGCCTCCAAGTCCCATCCTGTTGGCCTGGAGTACACACACACACACACACACACACACACACACACACACACACACACACACACACACACACACACACACTCCTGCAGACACACTGCACATACATTATAATGCTTTCCACATTGTAAGCATGTCCGCACCAATAAGTGTAATGCTCCTTACTCATACACATT